>JAJJWM010000074.1:0-34149 GCA_021655865.1 Fusarium guadeloupense
GACTATTGGTATTAGACCAGCATAAGTCACATATAACAGCAGAATTAATGAAAAAGGCTTGGCTGCACAAGGTTTGGCTTTCTTGGCTTCCCTCACATTCATCACACATTACTCAACCGCTTGATGTGGCTGTATTTGGGCCATTGAAGGTCTACTATCGCCAACGCACCCGCAAATGGGCCTCATACGAAGCAACATCACCACATCAACAACAACTATTCCTAAAAGCTTATGAGTGGGCTTCATCGAAAGCCCTAACTCATAGGAACATTTTGAGTGGCTTCTCGGCTTCTGGAGTCCATCCTATCAATGTGAAAAAAGCAATTGAAGCCTTGAAGCCCGTGGAGAGGAAGAGGAAGCAGTTTGAAGGTCCTACAACACCAAGGAAACGCCGAGTAAGTGATAATACGATTTGGAGTACCCCTCAAGGAAGTCATGATATTCAAAAACAGCTTATAGAAGCTCAGAAGCAAGGAAATCCCTCAATCCGCGACTTCAATTGTATATTGAAGAAGGCAATGAAAAGTATTGACCAGAAGAACAGTCAAATACAACGCCTTGAAGAGGAAAAGGCTCTATTGAAAGCTACTGTAGCAGCAAAAGAGCCGACTGGAAAAGTCCCTGTTCGATTTGACCCCAACAAAGCTTTCCCGAAGGCTCATGAGATCATCACGGCACGAGATCAGGCTGAATCTAATGTATTACATCGGATTGACGAAAACCGGAAAAAACCAAGGAAAATAAATTCGCCAAAAAAGCCTATAGCAGATTAGGTATTTTTTAATCAGTTTATAAGATCTTAAATTAATTGGAATTTTATTGAATTTAATATAATTAATTGAAATGGCCTCTTTAATCTGATGTGAGGCTATCACGGGTGTGCGGGGTCACGGGGTGTACGGAGTGGCGGTAAGATAGTCTAGTTGAACCACCCATTAGCACTCTGACAGAACCTCCAAACGGAGATAGTACTTCAGAGATGCCCCAATAAAGGGATTCGGATTGTCTCATACCGAAAAATATATTTAATGATACATGAAGACGTGCTCTCCGGGACTCCCATAGAACCAGGTAGGGCCTTCGCTTTCGATCAACTGTTCTAGAGCTACATAGACTGATATAGGTATCTAAATAAGTTTGGCTTAGTAATATGCACATATATACTAACTGGAACGATGACTTACAACCGTACTGCTAGAGTTCGCCAGGCAGTCATCGCTCAGATATGCTAGCAGCCAGCCGGTCTTGAGTCTCATCTTTCACTAGCTGATATTAAGTATTTGCAGGCAGTGCAGTGGCAGAAGCAATTTCCATATACTAACAAAAGAAAACCGATTTTCCTCCGAAATACAATCATTATACCCAATACTCTCACAGTCACTAATATGCTGTATGACCGTACATGATGTTTCGCTGTTTTAGAGTTGAAGGTACTCTATATACTCAATCATGCGATCAGCTGCCCAAAGCCACATGTTGCTAAAGTATCTCGAAGTTCGAAAGGCGGTAGGTATTACTAAACTAGCTTCACATCGCGAACTCAACTTTGTCATCTTTCCAGATATTTTCTGTAAAAGTCGGTGACAATTGGCCTCTGTCACAGTGGTTTAGTATCATATGAACCAGGCCTCTGCGACCGTACTGAGTTTAGAGCACCTGTGGGCGAGGATCAAGTACAAAGACAAACTTTATAATATTATAGAAGTAACCTTCTCGGATGTGTCGGGACCTTTGCACATCTACTGTACAGCGTGCAAGGATATATATATATATATATATCAAGTTCCGCCCTTACCGCCTGTATCATTAGCATAGTGGAAACCCTCTATTGCCTCTCGTTGGCTCTTGTAACGTCAGGTGGATGTGACTGACAATCGATTGAAGATAACATTAACCAATTATACACGTATCTCAATCTTTGCCGAAACTATAAAAGCACGGCTTTCCTACACCTTTACAGTTCTTTCCGTGACTTCGTACTATCTGGATAACTTTACACAAGTACAGCAAGCATGGAACCCATTGACTTTGACTGCAATTCGCTACCGACCTCTTTTTCACTTCCTGGTGAAATAACTGTCTCGAGCTCAAGTGCTGGCGCCCAAGAATTCAATGATTCTAACTCGCTTATATCTGTATTGACCTCATTAGATCAGCAGCAATCCGACGGAAACAATACTCATGTCCCAATGCTGGAGCTACTTTATTCATATCCCGAAATCCAGCCGTCAAACGGAGGTGAGCAGCACAGAAATATAGACGCGCCAGTGGGTTTCTCTACTGGGAATCCCAATGGGCAAGCTAAAAGGAAGAGGTCGTCAATTGCCTGCAGAGCTTGCCACGATAGACGTGTTCGATGCGATGCTGCGAAGGGTGGCCTGCCTTGTTCTAATTGCCAGCTTCGTGCCTCAGAATGTGTCTTGCTCGACTCAAAGAGACGCCGGTTTGTATGGCTCTAGCTATCTATCTGTTACATGCTAATTCTTCCTCCAACAGGGGAACACGTGGCCGTTTCACCAGGCGCCATGGAGGTGGGGCGAGCAGGTCATCGACGTCCGACCTGCCCATGGCAGCGGATTTCGAACAACTGACTCAGGGACACGACGCGGATTTCGATGAGGCACAGACAGAATACCAGTTGGGTACTCTAATGAATGAGAGGATCGACTTGGAATCAACCCAGGATGGAAACAAATGCAACTACTCCAGCAGCACAACCACCCGTGGCCAGACAGTACACATCGGGGAGTCATCAATCATTGTCTGGCTGCTAAGCGACCAACCAGAATCCAAGAAGGCCCATCGTATAATCCAGCCCAAACCACACGTCACGAGAGGCGTTGGCCCAGACTCGGACTTCAACAGACATCTGTTTATATCAGACGTGGTGGAGAAATGCCTGCTAGACTCTTTCACTCAGCACTTCCTACCTATCTATCCTATTGTGAACAAGAACCAGTTCGTTGAAAAATGGTGCTCAAACTCACTCTCACTGCTGCTCAAGCAAAGCGTCCTTTTTATTGGAGCGATTCACGTTCAAGAATCAGTGCTCACCGAGGCGGGATTCTCTTGCCGACAAGATGCCACAGAGTTCTTGTACCACAATGCCCGATCCCTTTACAACAATGACATAGAAATGGATCGAACTATCATTATTCAATCTATGTTCATGCTGCAATTTCGTCTTGGCTCCGACACGAGCCATAAAGATTTCTTTTGGTGGGTGAGCGTCGCAGTCAGTCTGGCATATACAGTTGGTATGCACCGGCGCATAAATGCAACAACCATCTCGCCAGAGGATCAACGACTGTGGAAGAAGATTTGGTGGCTTCTTTTTGTATATGATAAACACCCAAGACTATTCTTCTTGTTGAACATGCAGGCTAACCTTGGATAGATCCGTGATCGTCAACTCGCTTTAGGTATTGGAAAGCCACTTCTGATCGACGAGCGCAGTTGTGATGTGGAAGAGCTGACTGTCGATGATTTTGTTGACGGCGAGTCGCTCGAAACAGCCGAGTTTACTGTCTCTATGATGAAACTGGCCAAAGTTGGTACGTTGGCATATTCCATCCCATCTTACTCTTCTGACAAAGCACATTAGCGACCAATGTGGTCCGCTGCAAATATTCGCCGGGGCCATCTCCTAACCATTCGGGCGAAGACGAAAAGGTTCGACTGCACTTAGCCTTGCAGAATTGGCATTCTGAGCTTGCACCCGGTATGCAATACAAAAAAGATTCAAACAGCAGTCGATTTAGCCTACTATTGTCTTTAGTGCATCATCATGTGGTGCTTCTCCTTCATCGACCAAGTCTACATGACGCCAAACATTCACCTGACAAACGCGACTTTGTAACTCATTTCGCATTTCACGCGGCTGAAAAGATCTGCGAGCTTGCCAATGACCTTTTCAGGCGGTTTAAAGTCAATCAGTTTCCTATCTACGCGTGAGTGAGCCTTTCACAAAGACAATATACGCTGACCGGATTATGCAAAGGGAAATGATAATTTTATCTGCCATGGCTTTTCATTCTGTAGACGAACCTTCGTCGGACGGAAATCACGGTTATATCTCTTGTCTCATTGAGTTTGATCGAATGTTTTCTGCTATTCCCCAGTACAAGCTATACTTTGGCGAGCAACTTGGTATCTTCCGGAAATTGAACCTTCACAACAACAGCGAATCATACACGATACCTGGAACCTCAAACCATTGCGAAGCTCTCCAACCAGGTAGTAATGTCTCAGCCTCGTATGTATAAGCTTTACAAAACGCAAAAAAGCCCAAGCTATATGTAAAGAGACATGAGGACTTTAGCTTCGATGCAAGAAGAATCGAATTGTAATTAGGAATGGAAGCCTATCGTTAGAATAAATGCACCTCTCTGAGTGGTCCGGGAATTTCGAAAAGGTGTCAATGTTGTTGAACGTGGGATCTGACCTCAGATTCTGACGAACAGTCATGGTTTCAAAAAAGGTCTACTAACCGTGGTTGATTTCTTCGACTACCTAAAGCAAAGTACTACTTCTCGGAAGTTGTGATTTCGTAATTCGGCCCTCTCTACAAGGCAACGGTAGCACGTAAGTCACAACTCTTACCTCGCTGCCAAGACTACCAATTCTTGTTCCTCTGCACCAGCAGAGAGATCCAGCGTAATAGAGTCCCCCTTCTCCGCAACTGTCTCCGTGTGTGAGAGTGTTCCGTTGATGTAGATGCCATATTCTCCCGGCTCGAGGTTACGGCAGCGAGTGGTGATACTACAGAAAACACTAATGAGCACAACTATTTTGAGGAGAAAAGAGGACGACTTACCTGCTCACGTGCCCATTCCATGTCCGCATGGTTACAATGAGAGCGCCTAGCTCTTCATTCCACTCACCTTGGAGAAAGTCAATGTTACTTCCAAGGTCAACATCGTCGAGGTAGGGATAGTTGGCGACACGCTCCTTCGTCCAGGGTTCTCGCCACAACTTTTGCAAGCCATTTGGAACGTTCAGGCGCCCATGACCAATAGATCCATTGCCGGTGATAGGGTCGACTTCGGTCCAGTTCCCATTTTGGTCCGATCTCTCATCCGAACGAGGATAGAAGAAGCCGCCGTTTTCCCATGATGGGTTCATCAGCTGATCTGAATGCTTCAGGAGCCCGTCGAGGATATCCTGAGCACCAACCTCGGCTGCCCATTTCACCATGTGGCCGTAAGTCCCATCTCCCATAAAGAAGCTCGGCTCGAAGGCAGGAGGGGGTTCAGATGATGCGATTTCGCGAGCCTTCTGGGCCGTCTCTGGATCGTCCGGGTCTGCACCCTCCTTGACCAGCTTCAGGATAGCAGTGGCGACAGCTGTCCTGTTCAAATTGATGCGACCATCTTCTTTGCGGCTCAGATACCCGACTGAGCGTGCCCGCAATGACTCAATGCCAGATATTTTCGGGTTCCAGGCGTGCATGTACGCACAAGTCCTTCGGGAGCATGTCAACAAAGCTACTTTGCAGGGGAGACAGGGACAGACTTACCATGCAGTCAAGCCGATACCATCAGCTGGTACAGTCTTGTCTTGTTTCACGGCATACCAGTTGACCATGAGGCCATCGTCTTGCAGTATACCCTTTCTGTTCCACGCTTCTATGTACTTGGAACATACGTCATCAATGATGTTTGTGCCATTGCGAACATCATTCAGTCGGATCGCCATAAGCTGAGGCACAGGTCAACGATGCACCAAGGGAGTCACAACCATGGATCAAGAGATAACAAAACTTACCGGGAATTGATTGCAAACCAGAAATATACAGTTGGGCTCGCAGCACACCCCAAGCCAATTGGATTCTTCCATTTGCTTAAGAATCACCTCCTGCAGAGATGATCTATTGTAAACAAATTTCTCAGGACCAAAACCCCAAGCAATTGGATCAAAGGTAAAAGTAAGAGCACCTTTCTGATCGTATTTGTCATCATTGAATAGCATGGCGTGTAGAGACACCATGAGCAGAAGGTGCCCGGAATACTAAAAAAATTAGCTTCTTGGAAAGTCTATCGATAAGCTTTTGCTGGTATTGCTCACCATGATATTTTCTTTGGCAACTGGGTCCGCCCAAGGCTTTCTCAACTCCTTGAGGTCTGGGTCCAGGAAAGATCCGCTCTGACTAGTGAGATACCAGTAATCCCAGACTTCCCGAAGCAACATCTTGTAGATTTGCTTCTCAATGAGTTGCTTGAAAACCGAGCGCAAAGCCGGAAGGCGATGATAGTGAGCAAGTGCTGTGGCATAGGTCATGGTGGCAATCTGGTAGCGATACGAGCTCAGCCATTCCTGTCCAGGCTCGGCGCTTCCCATATGAGTCCACTCGCCATCTGGCTTTGAGACTAGGTTATAGAAATGTCGCAAATGGCCGGCTTGTTCACGGTTCAGTTTAGTCAGTGAACTAGAGAAACTTGCACGTAGTTTCTGGGGAAACTTGGATCCCGTTTCAGCAGCAGGCCTCAAACCGGTGCCTGCGAGGAAAGGAGTCGATGTACTGCACCCACACGGCCGATTAGCACATGTGTGCGGTTACGAATCTTTGAGAATATAATATATCTTGCGGGTGAAAAAACTTACACGGTCTGTGTGCCTGACATGCTTGCGTTTCGTTTGAGTTTACAGTTTCTTGAAGATGAAAACAGATATGTAGAGCTTTGGCCGAACTTATACGTATGGAATGTCGGCAAATTATTGAGATCGAGTCGCTTAATTACTACAGAATTGAAAGCCCAGCAGTACCCAGCTCACCCATCACATTCGGAGGGCTTAAGCATGCCCGGCAGTCAAACAGGGCCGTCGGCTATGGAGGATCGGCTATGGATAGGACCGTAGGCTATGAACCGTAGTCTATGAACCGTAGGCTATGGACTATCGGCTATGCCGGTTACGGGCTACGGACTATTCCCCACTATTCCTCATCACTCCACCACCAGTGGACTCCTGGTTTCCTTACCACTTAAATGGAAGTTTTTAAGAGCCTCTTCCTCTTAGACATTGCTCATCGGTTATCCTTACTCAGCCTACCCTGACAAATCTGTTTATATACTCTCGAGCATATTACTGTCTGTCGGGTACTCTCAATTTGTACTTCCCCAATCATGCCGTTAAAGCCGATTCATATCTTCAGCCATGTTGCTGGTCTCAACCCACGAAAGGTCCTGATTCTTTTGGAAGAACTGGAAATCCCGTATGAGGTGACAGAATTTCCTGACTTCTCGACTCTTCACACTCCCTCATATGAGAAGTATAATCCCAACGGACGGTATGGTTTAAGTTTACAGTTACCAACGTTTCAGCACTGACCCTGGCTATTTAGAGTTCCTGCAATTATTGATCCCAACAACAACAACTTTACGCTCTGGGAGTCTGGTACGATCCTGGAGTACCTCGTCGATAAATACGACGCCGAATTCAAGCTCCACAGCCAAGGCACCAATGATAACTGGACTGAACGTCAGTTTATGCAGTTTCAGATGTCTGGGCAGGGCCCGTATTTTGGTCAAGCTTCCTGGTTCTCGTGGTTCCACCCAGAGCGTATCCCAAGCGCCGTCGAGCGTTACATCAAAGAGGTTCGACGCGTGACGGGTGTTTTGGACAGTATTCTGCAGGGCAAGCAGTATTTCATGGGTGACAAGATGACCCATGTGGATATCGCATTCGTCCCATGGTACTTTCTCATGCCTCGGCTAGACCCTGAACTGTCCACAATTGTCGACGAGAAATATCCCAACTTTAAGGCTTGGTTAGAGAGGATGATGGCCAAGCCGTCTGTGAAAAAGGTTAAGGGGCAATGGGAAGAGAACATGGTGGCTAAGATGGATAAATAACTAGTTCTCCATAAACTTTAAATACTGCGTTTGAAGAGTGCATTGTATAGCACTTGATTACTTACAAGACTCGGCCAAGGCGGTGTGTTCCTAGCGTGAGCCATTCATGTCCTCTAGAGCCCATCCTATCTTCTTGTTATATACATCTCATTAAAACACCTTGAATCAAGAGCTACGTCGACCATACGGCTCGAAAGGGAACAAAGCAGCAATCACAGCCAATCCTCCAAACAGACCAGCACACACATAAAGCGGCACGGCTGTGGCTGTGTTTCCGGACGAAGCTACAAAAGCTGACACGATGCCCATCAACCGATTGAAAGATACAGCGATTCCACTTCCAGTTGCACGGTGTGCCGATGGAAGGACTTCGGCGGTGTACGCGTAGAATGTACTGTAGTAAATATTGATACAGCAAGCTTCCTCTAATTAGTAAACTGTATCGGAAGAAGGAATAGTTTATCAACTTACATATAGCGCAAGAGATTCCCACGTTCTGCTCATCAGTAGTGATCCCAGTGATGCCGAAAAAGAGGGCCATGCCCGCAAGGGCGCCGATAACCATGGTATATTTGCGACCCAGTCTTGTGGTAGCCAAATAAGCCGCAATGAGGGGTCCGGGGATACCAGAAATGATTGTCAGAGTCAGATTCCGGTATGTTTCATACTGGGAAACAGGTTTCCCGGGCACGCGTGTTGAAAGGTATGCTCTGTTTCTGTGTCAGTGTCGTCCTTGCCGGACTTGTGTTGGGTTGACTCACGGTAAGAATACATAGAAGAGCGGATAAGCCAATCCCATAATGGCCCAAGAGACCCAAATCAGGATGGTGCTCAAAGTTGTCTTGCGTGAGACGAAAAGACCATCCACATGGGTTTTGATAGCGCTAGGGATAGACGTATACTTGTTCCCACTCTGTAAGCGTATCTGTCCACATGCCTGAAGCTTCTCCAAAGTAAGTGAGCAAGGCCTGTTATACTTCCGAGCTTGACTCTGATAGTAATTGACCAAGTCAGCGTCTCGTCCAGTGGCAAGGAGGTGCTTTGGCGTCTCTACGAGTCGAACGACTGTAACTCGGAGGATGGACAAAACAAAAACGAGTGCACCACAGGTGAACATGACGTAGCGCCAGCCAGCGTTATTTGACCAGTTGCAGGTGGTTTCGCCAGAACAGTTCCAACGACTTTGAGCTGTTTAAACAGAATCAGCGTTTGTCTCACGAGGTCAAGATGTCAACAAGACTTACTCATGAAACCCCAGGCTACAAATCCAGCAATAGATTGACCAAATCCCCACCATCCAGCAAGTGCTGTGACTACCCACTGCTTCTCACCAGGGAGAAACTCAAGCAGTACTGTAGGATCTAGGATCAGATTACCACCAGATCCAAAAGTCGACAATGCGAGAAATGAGCCAAGGAATGGTAGATTAGGAGCTGCGCCTCCCACAATCATTGCGAGAGATGTAATCCAAAGTGTCAAGTTGAACGCCAGTCTCCTGCCAATGATGTCGGCACCCAAGCCCCAGAATAGTGCACCGACAAAGAGGCCAACGTTTTGTGCAACAACTCCAGCATTGACGTATGAAGACGGTGTTGCGAGCTCGAGGAATGCTTGGGGCCCTGTGACACCCTGCACCATAGTGAGTAGCGAGTCCACGGCGTAGCCAAAGCCGTTCAGGAAGAAGAGTTTCCAGTGGAACGGCGTCCAGCCGAGTTCATCGTTTGCCTGTATCATGTGAGTTTGTAAACTTGGGCCTTTAAAAGGGAAACATACATCGTTGACAAGACGCGTTTTCAGAGCCAGTGCTTGATCCTCAATGTCGGATTCGAGGATGTCCTTGCCGGTCGTATCAGAATGATAGGCCATGTCACGATCATCTTCGGGGCTTGTGACGACACTAGTTTCTTTATTTGATAAAGACATGGTAGATGTTTGGAAGATGAGGAAAAATTGTGTCACTTGCAGCCAGATCTATCCGAACGAATGCGCGGCATGTGGATGTATTTGAAGATTCCTGTTAGACAGCATTTTCGTCCTTTATCTTATCTACCACGCTGTTAGTGTAACTACTCTGTAGAAATGCTCATGACGCGTAGCTCTTGCGTGATTGAAGCGATGAGACTTGCGAACAAGGGTGAAATGATTCTCGGGCTTTCACGTAAGTGCTCCGAGCCCTAGATTGCTCTGGGGCTGAACAGCTAATGCTGGACCGTCAGTTGCATCTTTCGACTAGCTGATGACGAAATCTCGCCTAGACTCGCGCAACTCGATTCGGCACTTCGCCAAATGTTAAAGGCCCTGTAAATCCCTGCATGGGACATGGAATTGGTATAGTGAAAAATCACTCACACCACCGCTAAAATACCATGACAGCTTTAGCACCGTTCTAGAATCAAGTCGTTATAAAGCACGCACTAGTCGGGCTTTGGTTAGACAGATCAAGTCCTATTTATTCTTCCAAAATTTCTGAGGCACCTAGCTGAAGAGTTGGGTAAGCTATAGTCTAGACATGTCGACTTCAAGAGCAGTCGGAGACGGTATTCAAGTTGCCATCATTGGTGGTGGTCCTGCTGGACTTGCCACCGCCATTGAGCTTGCCAAGCTCTCATTCGTGAATTGGCACTTATACGAGCAGAAACCTGTTATTAGTGAGATAGGTACCGGCATTACTCTACAACGAAGCACATGGAGGCTGCTGGAGAAGCTCGGCGCTTCCAGGCATATTCGAGCCAGCGACTTCTTCCGGGCTGCAGATGGCCACGACAATCAATACAGGTAATGATATAGCCCCCAAAGACTTATTCTACCTTACTCACTCGTTACTAGGGATGGAAGGACGGGTGTGTTATTGAAGCAAACGCGTCCGCCTGCTCATGTCGCGCCTCATCAGGCTCCTTGCAGGATTCACAGAGGTAGACTGCAAAGTGCCCTACTAAAAGAAGCGGATCAGGATCGCTTTCGAACCGGCAAGAAGTTGATTGAGGTCCAACAGTTGCCTTCTGGCAAGCTACGTTTGTTGTTCAGCGATGGATTTGTCGATTATGTTGATCTGCTTATTGGTGCTGATGGTATCCGATCTGTAAGCCTAATCTACTCGACTACACCGTTGGTGGCGGAACAGCTAACAATGTGTATCAGGTCGTAAGAAGTTTCGCATTCCCACAACACACAGTAAAATACACAGGTATGACGGCTTATCGTGCAGTGGTCAAGACATCAGATGTCGAGCAGATAAACGGTTTATCCAAGGCCACAGTCTTTTGGTATAGCACGAACGGCAAGTGGATATACACAACACCTCTGGACGACCATGACTGGGAGGTCACTTGCAGAATCAGCGAGGCAGACGATAGTGATCGATCAAGCTGGGGTCGAGAGGTCAGCATCGCAGAGTTTGTCAAAGGGTTTTCAGAGTACTGTGAGCCTGTTCAACAACTCCTCTCGCTAGTAACCCGGGTTAAACGGTTTGACTACTTTGGTGGGACACGACTACCCTCAGTCATCAAAAACAACTCTATTGCCCTGATAGGAGACGCATCTCATCCATTGTCTGGCGCTTTTGGCGCTGGCGCCGCCTTTGCTCTTGAGGATGCTTATACGCTTGCTGGAGCACTTGGCTGGGCTGCTTCTTCAAGGCGCAGGTTGGGCGATGCGCTGCAGCTCTTTGATGGAGTCCGATCACCATACTACCGTCTTCTTTACAATACTATGGATACCATCGCTGCTGCTCATCAAGATACTGGGCGCACGGCTGCATCTGTTGAAGAAGAGATTGTAGGGCGGATTGAGAATGTTTCGAAATCTGAGCACAATTGGATGTATTATCATGATGTAAGTTCTAAATCGCTTCACTGTCGAGATACAGTCTGACTGACCGGAAATGTCAAGGTGGATGAGGCCTTGGAAAATGCCATCTCGGAAACAACAAGCGTTAGATCACTTCTATAATTATTGCTTACAGAAAGCCAGTGCATTCTGGTTAAAATTCATAGGTAGCAATAAATTCGATTGTTTCCTCTTGTAGTGTCTATATGGGATCCAAAGTTTGAGAACCTGGGCAGTGGGAGGATCCTTACCGCCTTGCCCCATTTTCCTCTCTTCCATTAAAGACTTCTACTAGTATTCACATCATTTATTTGTAGGATGACGTGACCAGTCCTAGGAGTTCCTTGCGTTCCGTCTTTGAATATAAACCCTGACAGCCAGCATCCTTAACCCCAAAGCAATCCCTCTAGGCCGAGCCGTTACATTATGTCAACCGACTTTTCAAGAGTCATCATCATTGGTGGGGGACCTGTTGGTCTTGTCACAGCGCACGCCCTTTACCATGCCGGTATCGACTTTGTTGTTCTTGAGCAGCGTACCGATATCTTTGAGGATCTCGGTGCTAGTCTCATTGTCAGTCCATACAACCTCAGAGTGTTTCATCAACTCGGTATATGGAAACACTTGATGGAGCTCGGTTTCCCTCTGTTGCACCATTCGGAGGGTTTTGATATGCAAAAGCACAAATTTCATCGTTCCACCACTTTGGGTCTATTGCAACGAAAGTATGTGATCTCAAACTTTCTCTATTGTGCCCCTTGTTCTTTGCAAAACAGACTTTGTTGGCAACATCAACCATAACGCTTCGAAATGTTCTCTGCTTACGCGCTCAATAGTCATGGCAGCTCTCTCATGGCTTTCCATAGATGTCACCTTGTCAAAGCCTTGTATGAAAGCTTACCAGAAGCTGCAAAAACCCGCTATCTCTCTGGCAAAAAGCTTGCAGACTTGGTCACGACCGAAAATGGTGTGATAGTCACATGTGTAGACGGCAGCTCATATACAGGATCTTTTGCCATCGGAGCAGATGGCGCTCATTCCAAAACTCGTTCGATTATGCGTCGTTGTGCCCTGCAAGACGACCCGTCTCTTGCTTCCAGTTGGGATTCAGAATCGCCCTTCTTGTCAACATACAAGTGCCTTTGGGCGTCTTTCCCTCGGCCTTCAGAGGCAGGTGATAGCTACGAGACACAGGGTTGGGATCGCAGCACCATGTATCTCACCGGTCGAGAGAAAGGTTGGATATTCCTTTATGAAAAACTCGAGAAGCCCACCAGCAACAAATGCCACTATACCCAGAACGAGCTCACATCCTTTGCTGAGAGTTTTAGCCAGTGGCCGCTGAATGAGTACCTCAAGGTCAAAGACGTTTTGGAAAACCCCTCTACCGTCGCTGGTATGACGAATCTGGAAGAGGGAATCGCTCAGCGCGTTAGCTGGAAAGGCCGTATCGTATTGATGGGAGATGCGTGGCACAAGTTTACTCCAAACTCTGGCCTAGGCTTCAACAACGGAGTCCAAGATGCAGTGTCGCTGTGTAACAAACTACACTTCTTTCTACGCCGACAAGAAAAGCCGAGTCCAGCACGTCTCCAGACCATATTCGACGAATACCAGAACGAGAGGAGTGAGCCTCTGCGAGCAGATTTCTTACGCTCAGGACGTGCAACACGACTTTCTGCTTGGAATACGAGAAAGGATTATTTCCTATGTAAATACTTTTACTCGGTGTCTCTTGTCCAGAGGTATTTCTACGCAAGAAATATTTCACCTAGCATTCAGAGAGGACTGTGCTTAAATTACATTTCAATGCCGGAGCCATTGGGAGGTGTCCTGCCGTGGAATCACCCTACTGAGGTATAAAAGTGGTAGATTTCACGGACGAGAAAGCGGTAGTGGATGGTATAGCCGCAACGCTATGCTCTGTTGATGCCCTCATGAAGATGCGTGTATCCCAGTGGCACAGGTTTATCGACATCAATACCACTGGACTCTTCATCTACACATAAGCCGCCGGCCGTCAGGTAGTGAAGCGCGATACCGAAGGCACCATACATGTATTGTATATCAAGTTGCTCGTATGGGTAATTTGAGTTATTTGTGAAGTTGCCGTCTAGCAGGCGGCTGTTATGTTGATATTTGTAACATTTGTATCGGGGGTTAGTTTTACCACGTTCAAGGCTTTAGACCGCATAACTACTGGAGTGATTATCTTTCTATATGTACTGAATGTTAGCACGTCACAACAATATAATAATTGTCCAACCGAGGAGATGTTTAATTAATACTGGGCAAGTGGCGGTATAACATTTGCCTCACTGGCCCTAGGGTAACAGTTTCTTCCAGTGGAGCTTAGCCAGACACCAGTAGATAAGAATTGATCCTCTTTACATAAGCCCCCTGTAGATAACAGTTTCTATAACTTGATATCGGGGACTTCTCGGAGACTCGAGGTGCTTGAGCTTTAGACTGGGATAGTAGTAACTGAAACCAACTAGAGAGTAGTCTATATGGACCCCTCAACTGAACTTACGGTTTTTCTCATAAAGGTCGCTTCTGCTTGCCTTGCTGAACCCCCACAGTCTCTCCACAGTCTCCCCAACCTCTCCCCACGCCTCAATCCACACCTCGGTCCACAAGAAATACTACGAATAGGAATAAATCCGGTTTCCCGTCCACTCACAGCGCACCTGATTACCCCGTAGCATGTTATCCCTCAGTTTGGAGACTTCCCCATAACTGCAAAATCTTCAAATTAGCTCTAGCATTTATCCAACCGTTAAAGAGTACGTGGGGAAATCCAAGATTATTACGTACTGTAGTAAACTTGGTGCTTGTGTTGAACTGAGGGCATGTAACTGTATAAGGGAGCACGCACCTAGTCGCGAGACGCGAGAAAACAAGGGGCTACACGAGCTGCTAAGGTTTGGCTAGTTCCCCCAGTCTCCAACGTTGTGCCTGATCCGGCTTGGCAGACTATTAGAATCTGCCGGAGCTAATGTTCGGGAAGAAAAGCATGGTTTCGTACATAAGAAATTTAGAGTTATGTGTCTGTAGTTGCCAGAGACATACATCAACATCCATCTCCCCCCTCCTCTGTGCAAACTTTTAGGTTCTCTCTTGGCTTTTGTTTGGTATCCACGTATAGAATCTTGGCGCTTCTATCGCGGGGTAACGACACGACTCGTGAGTCGAATGCCAAGTACAGAGGTTACGGATCCGCACTCTGAAGCGACTCAAGCGAGTAACCGGAGGACAAAGATTGCGGAGAAGGCTTCGTCTGGCCAGGGTTCTCACTATACTCTACCCCTGATATTAGTCAAATCATGAAGTTCCCTCTTGTCTCTCTACTTGGCTTTCCCTTGGCCTGGAGGCCAAGAATCTCATCACCTTCCGTCATAGGTGACGAATGACTGAAACTCCACAGTCTGGCGAGGTTATCCTTGGGCAAAATTGCTGAGATTGCGGAGAAGGCTTGACTTGGCAATGCTACCATTTGAAAGCTATAAAGAGGAAGTGTCCCTCGCCTTGATTCACTAGGTGATACACCCACATCCTTTCTCTCAGTCTCGCATCTGAAGGCTCTCGTCAACCACAAAATGTCCGACGTCAAGAGTGCCGATGTTGACGGTGAGAAGGTGGCCGAGCACCAGGATAACGGTGCTCCTCTCAATCAAGCCCCTTCATATGTCGAGGCGAAGCCGGAGGTGTATGCCGACCTCAACAATGTCGCTCGTCTTGGTATGGACAACGCTAAAGAGCTGGAGAAGCGGATTGTCCGAAAGCTAGACACATGGATGCTTCCCCAACTCTGGATCCTCTACATGTTTAACTACCTCAACCGGAACAACATCGCACAGGCACGTCTGAACTCCTTCAACGAGGATCTCAACCTTGGGGAGGGAGATTACCAGACCGCCGTTGCCATTTTGACTGTCGGCTACATGCTTGCGCAGCTACCTTCCAACATGCTCATCACCCGAGTTCGACCTTCTATCTATCTGCCTGCGGCCGCTTTCATCTGGTCAGCCATATCTGCTCTGACTGTTGTTTGCACCAGCGCTGGCGGCCTTTGGGGTGTTCAGTTTGTTCTCGGCATTGTTGAGGCACCTCTCTTCCCTGGTGTACGTTTCAACCCTCTGTCCACTGATAAAGACTTACTAACTCCCTTTTCCCTATAGGCCGTTTTCCTCATGTCCTGCTGGTATACCCGCCGAGAATTCGCCCTCCGTGTCGCTCTGCTCTACTCGGGCCTGGTCCTCGCTCAAGCTTTCTCTGGGCTCATCGCTGCTGGTGTCTTTGCAGGCCTCGATGGTCCTATGGGTCTCGCCGGCTGGAAGTGGCTCTTCATCATTGAGGGTGCTGCCAGCGGCTTCTTCGCTATCACCGCCTACTTCATCTTGCCGAACTATCCCGATTCGACTTCGGGTGGCGCTATGTGGTACATGACAGAGGACATGCGCAAGGTTGCCGCAGCCCGAATCCTTGATGACAGAGTTGAGTTCTCTGAGAAGTCTACTGTCTGGCATGGACTTAAACTTGCTGTGACGGATATCAAGCTTTACATGTTCCTCTTTATGAACATTTTCATCACCTCGTCGTACGGCTTTAACAACTTCTTCCCTACAATCGTAAACGGATTAGGTACATAGCAAACAAAGTCCATCATGTGCTATAGCTAACAAGAAAATAGGTTTTGGAACCCGAGTACAGTCTTTGCTCATGACTGCCCCTCCATACATTTGGGGAACTCTCTGTACCTTTTATGTGGCGTGGGATTCGGATCGGCGACGTGATCGTGGTCTGCATATCATCGTTCCTCTGTCCTGCTCAGTCATCGGCTTCATCGTTACCGTCGCCACCGGTAATGCCTCAGTCCGATATGCCATGACCTTCCTCTACGCAGCTGGCTGCTTCTCTGCAAACACTATACAATACACTTGGGCCGTGTCGACCATGGGTCAGACCCCTGAGAAGCGAGCGGCTGGTGGTGCTATTGTTAACATTTTCGGCCATCTCGGCAATGTCATCTCACCTTACTTCTTCCCAGATAGGGATGCGCCCCGATATACCATGGCAATGATCTTGCAGATTGTCTTTGCTTCACTTGGTATTACCCTGGCGGCTATCATCAAGTGGCACTTGACAAGAAAGAACAAGAAGTTACGTGAGGAGGCGGATCGCTTGGGCGTCGATTACAATCCTTTCACGACTTAACCGAAACGCGAAGGGCTGGAATCAAGATGGACTGAAACTATCACGAGATATGACTGGGACATAGGCTGCCCGAGTATGATAGAGCTATAGGCCCTTATCACATTCCAACACACTCGCAAGGCGTCACTAGCAACTGTTGTCACTCTTTTTTACAGCTGTTTATGGTTGCTGTCGTGCTACATGCAGAATATGAGGTGACATCTATATGGCACAGAGAAATACGAGTATCTGTGCATCTCTGTTGCTTGATCCTTATGCTTTTCTGTACGTCTGTGAAACCACTTGATAAGTAATACTTATTGTTTCGTCTACTAAGATAGACCTATTGTAACCGTCACTGCCACTTGCTCTGAGTGATAAGTCTTTACAGCAAAATATCACGTGACGCACTAGTGGTTTCAGTTACTTATCACTACACCCCTACATTCATATTCAAGCAGTTGTCGTCCCCTATCTTTTCGAAAATGCGGAATCGATTTCCGTCCAAAGATGAGTGAAGTCGAAACATGGAGTCACCCAGAGGTATTGATGTCATCCGGAGACTTTTCTGGACCATCTAAGGTCCATTGGAGACCAGTGTCTTTGTTTTAGAGGATCACTCTGCCCGTGATGGGCCACGCGAGCCTTATGCCCAGCAAACAACTTGGCATTAATCTCCAAAGAGCCCTTGACGGACCCTAAAGTATCATCTCTAACTGTATAAGTTTCAGACTTGGCTAACCTCCCAGATTGGTGTGATACCGAATGGTATCGACATGCAGACCCAGATATGGACTGGTGCGTTTTTGAAGGACCAGATGACGGCAGGAAGTTGATATAATGCTGTGGCTAAAGCCGACCCAGAGACTATAAGCCGTTAGTGGTAACGGCATCATCACGATCGTATGTCACTATTCACGATTATGTGACCGCAGTCTATCCTTGGCTGCTGAGCCTACGAAGAGAGATCTTGTTGACGTGTGAATCAATCCATGGCGTATTGTGATCGGCGGACTCCGAGTTAGTGGTTAACTATAATTCACTGGACTCTCTGATGATCAGGGACGAGGAGGAATGGATTCGGTTGGGAGATATAACCCCTGCTAGCAACCCTTCTGAGATGTTAACACTGCAGAATTCCTTACTCTAGCAGTTGTAGGCATCCTGTTACCAGGTTTCATATTGAGAGTCTATTTAAACAACAGGCCGGCTGTGTAAAAGTAGCAGGACAGATCCGTAATGCTTGTATACCGAACTAGAGCAGTTTCGTGTTAATCAAAGTTTCATCTACCGCTTCCACCCTGCAGAAAGCACCAAAGCTTTTAATGTGAGGGCATATCAATATCCAATACAAACACTACCAGCGGACTGCTATATCTCCAGTTCTTAATGAGGCTATACATTGTTAGTACTATTCATAAAACGCTCTGTGCTCTATTTATGTCGCCATAAGAACCATTTGTAGGCACTTAGCATAAGGACCATGATATGCAACCTCTAACAGCTGTTATTGTCGAAGATTGAATCGCCTACCTATTAGACCATTGTCTCCTGGACCGTTCAGGTGGCTGTTCGTGACCTTCAGAGTATACCTGTTATTTTTTGAAGTTATTATAAGCTCCATTTCTATCAGGAGATCAAACTGCGGAAGTTTTAAGTAATATAATATCAAATGCTTGAGTTACTTTATTGCCCTTCATCGTTGAAACTCTACTTATGCATAGCGTGCTTGTCCTCTGCTTTTATGCCTCTTATCCTGTAGAGGCCTGGCATTGCCTAACAACAAACATAAGAGGGTGTGAATTGCCTCCTGTGGAATAGTAATGGCAAAGCGGTAGTCTTATGTACACCAATAACTGCCTGCGTTAGCGCGTCTTAAGGCATAGAGAGTCAATCTCCAAGACTTGTATAGATCTGATATCGCGGCATTTGTAACGCGTAGAGAAGGGGCATTCTTGCAGACGACAAGAAATTAAGCATTGAAGCACCCAAGATTGAACGTCTGTTCTGAGATGCTAGGAAATTTGTGTGCCAACCGATGGAAAATAGACTACTGAGTTGCTGCAGGGGTTATGCTAAAGCTAAGATCGATTTCCACAAGCCTGGGATTAAAGAACCACAATCGCTCAGCTGATTAATTTATGGAACTCATCCATCGAACGGTTTTAGACTTTATCAGGCCACCGCAACCTTGGAACTTGACTATTAGTGGAAGATCCGCGATGCTTATTCAGTGCCAAATCTACTCTGGCCTCAACATTTCTGATAAAGTTTCAACTTCAATAACTGGATTGCTTCACTCGCGAATCTCAGCGTCCTCTACAGTGATGCCTGCAGTATGCTCGTCTGTCGGAAGATTCAAACCCAGTAGCAGCTTCTCTTATTATTTCATCGGCCGAGAACCACATCGTAGAACTCCAAGGTGGAGTAGTGATCCCTCCCATCGAAAAAGAAACATATCTGCGTCTGCTGAAGAGAGGAAAAAAACTATGGGGAGGTTCCAGGGAGGTCGGTCACAAGGGAGAAAAATCAGATAAATCCCTCACCGTGTTTATTTTGAGTTTTTGAGCTGATTGGGGTCCCCTGTTGTAGTTGTCTTGGCAGGACATAACCATCTGGCTCTTCCTCCGTAGCCCGTAGTTATCAGACACCACCTATGAAGCCTCCAAGATAACTACCGCTAGCACTATCTAATCAATATCAGCACACCTACCAATTAAGGAACGCAGTTCAATGCATAACTCTTGGTAGCTTTGGAATCACTAGTGCGATATGTTGACCTTGCTATTCACGCGTGTCGCTTCGTCGGATTTATTTCCCGGTTGCTCTCCCCCATCCTCGGTATACTTTGATTGCGATTAAACCTTAAGTCCACTTTGTAGGCACAATATACCGCAAGACGACACAGTATCCATAAAAGATTATCTGATAAGATGCCTTGGCTCATTTACTGTGCACTATCACGGGCAAGACCCTTATGCCAAGGACTATAGCGTGAGGTTTTGACATGGATATAGAGGTGACAGCGGGAATGCCTGCCTGAATAATCTCTCGGCTGTCTGATACTAGAACGCGATGATACCTCAAGCACGGAGAAAGACCTAAAATAAAGGGTTGTGTCTCCGGCCAAGGAAATGTATGTATAAGTCGGGTTAGGGTGAAGTAAAATGCCCTTAGATACGGAGTGCCCTGTTTGTTTATCCCAGTCTTTAAAATAGTGATTGATGGGATTAATCGTTAATTTACTTTTCTAGCTAATTACTCCGGATGCTCAAGGGACCAGGGCACTCTATATCCAAGGGTATACCACTTCACTTGTTACTTAAAATCGTGTAGATGCCCTAGTCTTTCCATTGATACTCATGACATATCATCCTACACTGTTCATTCTTTCTGTCACCACTTTTACCCACCTGCTGGGCTACAATCTTGCATCATGGCTCGCTGGCTAATGGGCCTCAAGGCCACCCTATTGCTGTTAGGCATTGCTCGGCCTGTGGCTGCACAGAATGGTTATGTCAGTGGGCAAGGGGCCAGACCCATATCTGTCGAAGAAATGGGCATGGTACCGGGACGCTACATTGTCGAGTTCAAACCCAACCACTCTGATCGTCGTGCTCGCAGCGGTTCGATTGCCGACACAGTTGTAGAGGACATCAACGGACTCGGCTATAATGCTACTGTTAAGGAAGACTTCACTACGGTTTCTACCCGATTCGATGGTGCATCTATTGAGATCTCGACAGGACCGAACAACGATACTAGTCAAGAGGGGGACGCCAAAGAAGCATTGGAGAGCCTTCCTGCCGTGGCCCATGTATGGCCTGTCCACTACATCTCGTTGAATGCGACCTTTGATCGCACATCCGTGATCGATGGTTCTCAAACTCGTCATACCTTGGCCCGTGTGGAGGAGCTTCACAACAAGAACATAACTGGCAACGGCCAGCGTGTCTGCATCATCGACAGCGGTGTTGACGTTAATCATCCAGCTCTCAAGGGGAGGGTTGCGGGCGGCAAGAACCTGGTAGACAACAGCGACAACCTCGAGGACTGCTCCGGCCACGGCACGTTTGTTTCATCCGTTATTGCTGCAGACCACCCCGACTTCCAGGGTGTGGCCCCTGGATCTCAAGTCTACATGTACAAAATCTTTGGCTGTGGGGGAGGCGCATCCAGCGATCTCGTCATGAAAGGCCTGCTTACTGCAGATGCTGATGATTGCGATATCATCAACCTGTCGTTCGGCAGTAATACCGGTTATCGAAACGCCATCACTGCCCGTATTGCAGGCCAAGTAGCTGAGGACCGTCTTGTGATTGCTGCCGCCGGTAACGACGGTCATATGGGGCCCTACTATGCCAGCTCGCCCGCCGTCGGCCCAGGGGTGGTCTCAGTAGGATCGGCCCAGACGGACTACGTTATGAGTTGGCCTGCCGTCCTTCAGTCCTCCAGCGGGGAGAGCCTCAACATCTCATACGTTACTCCGAGTGGTCAAAAGTACAATGAGTCAATCGATGTGCCAATCGACTTGGACTATGGCGACTCTTGTAACATCCAAGGTCAGGCCGAAGGCGATGGAGAGAGGGCCGTCCTGGCCAAACGGGGGGTCTGCCTATCTTTCAGAGCTATACGTTCGGCTGCAGATGCCGGCTACTCGTATGCCCTTGCCTTTGATGCGTATGGCATGGGTGTTCACTATGGCGATACCCTACAAGACCATCAAATGAGCCTCATCAAGCTCGTTGCTGTTGTTGCCCCAGCTGTCGGCACTTGGGCCAGGGAACAGGTGGCAGACGGCAATACCATGCGTCTCGTCATTGAAGCCGATGCATCCCCAGTCGCCCAACAGGGCGAGGGCATCGCGGCAGCTGGTCATATGTCAGATTTCTCTTCTTGGGGTCCATCCTACGAGAACCACGTAGCGCCATTGGTCTCTGGCCCCGGCGGTGACATATTCGGTGCCCAGCCTGGAGGTGAGTTTGCTATCTCTTCTGGCACCTCCTTTTCTTCGCCATATGTAGCCGGCGTCGCCGCACTATACTATGCGCACGGAAAGAAAGATAAGGACGAGTTCATCCGCAGGCTAGTGTCGACTAGCCGGGCTCTACCAGCATACCATTCGGGCGACGGCAGGGTCATCGGCGAGCGGGGGCCGGTTGCACAGCAAGGTGCTGGAATCATCAGCGCCGCCAGTGTTCTTGGTTATAGCACTGTTCTGCTTTCGGAGCCTGTTCTTCACCTGAATGATACAGACAATCGTGTCGAAACACACACGATCCGCATCCAAAACACTGGCAATGAGGCGATAACCTTCAACATCACCCATGCCCCAGCCTCATCAGTCAGGTCTCGCCAACCAGATCTGTACATGTACCCATACCATCCTCCCGTCACCGAGGACTTTGGCGTCCTTGACGCGCCAAGCAGCGTGGTTGTACCTGCGGGAGATAGTGCCGAGTTTCAGGTCACGATTTCTGCGCCGCAGGGACTTGACAGCGACTTGGGCATCCTCTGGAGCGGCAAAGTCATGCTAACAGGGTCCAATGACGAGATGATTTCTATTCCCTATCTTGGCTTTGAAGCCTCTACATACGACTGGGGCGCTCTGCACCATGGTCCAGAGGTCTACAAGGCCGTAGGTCAACGCCTCCTTCCCGTTGATAACGGAGGCGTCCCTTACCGGCCCGGTGACGGTCGAGGAAATTCCCCCCAGATCTGGTTTGCTCTTCGTTACGGCACATATGAGTTCTCGGTCGATCTTGTTGGCGCAGACTGGACGACCGACAAGTTCACATATCCCCCCCAAGCCGGTATTGGACGTGATGCTTGGTATGGCCCTACACGTCAGGTGGCCTATGTTGTGGGGACGGGTCGGGAAGTTGTGTCGGATATGCCTTGGCGAGAAATCACCCGCTTCTCGGTTGGCGGCTTTGTCGACTTCACGAGTCTGGCCAACGGTACAGCTATTCCTTCCGGCCGCTATCGCGTTTTCTCCCGGGCCTTGAGAATGTTTGGCGATGCGACGAACCCAAAGGATTGGCAGCTGTTCCTTTCGGATCCCTTCTCGATTCAGCTTGGGAATGACACAGTGCCACTGCCGCCCCCGTCCAACACAACCACGACCGCCTTGGTCACGTCGTCCACAATGGCCACCTCCACCGTCACCTCGGCCATGTCGTCTACCACTTTGATCACTCAGACGAGTTCCAATGTTACCAGTGCTTCAACCTCGGCAGTCACCAGCGCTCTAGCCTCGACAGTCACTGAAGAGACAACCTCGGTCCCCGGAACCACAACTACGCTGTCTGTTGATGCCACTGTAGCCACTCCCACAGGACTTTCCGACGCCATCTCCTCCCTCCGCCTGCAAAACCTGAAGGATCCTTCCCCATTCATTGCTGACACTGGCGTGTGGATGGAGATTGTTGTAAATCTCGACATGCCCTTGCCTGTGCCTGACAAATCCGTCATCCAGTTCGCGGTCCCAGAGGAAATTGTTGATGTCGCAACAGGCGGCTTTCTTCGGTCACCCGGATCCAGCGTTGCAACCACCGAATTCGACCCAGAGACAAGACTCTTCAGCATCCATCTTGGCATCTGGGCTTCAAGGTACAGGGAAATAACTGCGCAATTTTACGTCATGTGCCGATTCGACCCCGATTTCGCCAAGGCTATGGAACTGGGAACATATGTGGTACAATTCCCTGTTGTAGGAGGCGTTATTGAGGCCCCTGTCTACTACACGGCCGTCGATCGTACCGATGTCTATCAACGTCTGACCATGGAGCCATACGACAACCACACACTCTTCGTTGCCGAGATTGAGGTCCCCGCATCATTGGGCCCGTGGGACTGGGTGCAGGTGAGCTCTCTACGGACCGATGACGACGGTTGGGTATGTGACGAATCGGGCGTCTATGTCGGCAATGCCTCAACCAGCGAGAATCGCATGCGTGATATCACCAACGTAACAGACGAGTCAATGCGGTCTTGTACACTCAGGAACTGGCGCGCTAGGTATCAGGACACGCTCCAAGGCGACGAGGTCGTAAGGTTCACGTTGGCCAGTGTCCAGGGAATGTGGATCAAACCGTATGTTGATTTCAACTACGCTCTTGATATCATGCTCTCAAACGGAACGCTGGTATTGTATCCGGTTAAGACCGTCAATTTTGAAAAGGGGCCAGGAAAGACACGAGCAGACGACGAATCGGCATTCGATGGCGTAAGAGACGCCCCTCTTCCGACTTGTTGTTGAGGTTCAGGTTCGCCTCTGTAAGCGATGATTGTTTAGCCATGAATTGAATGATTGAGGGTGAATCCGAGTGCGAGAAACCAGCCTTACGTGAGGTATATGGGGTTGTAATTGAAGAGCACGAAAAGGTAATCGAGAAGCAACGCAACAGTCAAGATATTGCGTCTGCAATTGCCTACTACTTTTTTTGACAAACAACGACCGAATCGGAATGAAAACAGCTCAGCACTTCGGGCGATACTTACTCAACTACTCCACCAGCATCAGGACAAATCGGAACTAATCGGCTTGGCCGTTATCCTCAAGGACTTTATCAGTACAGACGAGCCAAATGCATTTCTGGATGATCTCAGAAACCTTCTTAGCCTGATCATTCAACGCATCCAAGACTCAAGCCTCATCTTTGATGGTCCTGATGAGTGCCAGAACCCCGACAGTCTTCTAACAGACCTTGAAGAGATAGCGAATTTGTCAACAACAAAAATCCTACTTACTAGCCTGACAAGGCATAGCGACTTTTATCTTCGATGGTTTGTAATTCAAAAGAGAGGAGAGTATAAAACTATTCGATACTTCGGGCAAAACTGCTGTGAAAGTGCTTTGAGGTTAGCCATGGTTTGTAAAAAAGCCCGCAGGTTTCACTGACGTGCTACATTTTGCTTCTTATGCCCCCTTTCTTGTAACGCTTGGAAGAGGGTGTTAAAATGCTTACGTCAGCGGAGGTCGCCCTTTGATTACGCTGAGATAAAGTTTGCAGTCCGTCCCGTGCATGGCGCTACACCCCTTGTTTTGTGAAGAGAAGAAACGACTAGTGACTGAGGTGACATAATTTTGTGTTTGTACCGCATCTACCGCGTTTACTATATGATTGTCTCCAGCGCGTCTTCTACGTCCCCATCCCTTCGCTAAAAAGCACGTCTCGCAATGTCAGTCAGAGAGGAGGCCTCGGAAATGCCAATGTCCCAGTCTCATTTTGCTAAATTCGACAACTTCACACCCAACGACGACGCGGCTTTTGAAGATGAGTTCGCCCGCCTCGCGTCTTCTCAAAATTGGGCACCTGGCTCCCAACTCTATACACAAGAGCGCACCATTGCGATGCGCCAAGAACTTCAACTGCACTATTTCTCACAGTCGCAGGTGCCAGGAGGGGAGCTTACCAAAGAGGAACAATTGAGAGGATACCAAAGCCTCTGTCGCGAGGTTCGCATACCCGAGCGAGACTCGATAGCCGAATGCAAGAAGGACCTAAAAAATACTCTCGTCAACATAGTTGACCTTATTGATGCGCGGCGGGTGCAAAAGGATGTGAAGGTGTGGGACGACTTTGAAGCGTTTCGCGCCTACACACTTCAAGATAAACACCGTATAAACATGCATGAGGCAAAACAAGATGGGGGATATCTGGCATCTTTACTGCAGCGCCTCCGGGGCCCACACTCACGAAGTGGGAGGAGTCGTAGAAGGAGACAGGATTCCAACTCCATCCGAGGCACGGGGAAGGCAGTAAAGAAAAGGTCCAAACTCAAGCACCCAGGAAGGCAGTCAGTTAAGACGGAAAAATGACAGGAAAAGAAAATATATGGGATAGACCTCGGGAGTATGGACGAAATCACATGTTGATAAGCTATCGCATGTACTCTTTACGGATGGACATGAAGATGAGACGACTCTATTGCGCGATCTTATCTCGGGCCTATGACAAGTTAGGTAACCTATGACATAGATCTTGTGATTCTTAGCCAGCGGCCGAGAGGTGATTATAAATCATCTAGGGAAATGACGTCGAAGGAATGAAGATGGAACGAAACGATCAGTATAGCGATTAGTCAGCGCTACCGCTGTGATATTCTCTTTATATGAAGCTCTCCTCCGCAAAGTGATGTCCACTCTCGTATCATCACATTTATTTATCTTCTTCGCATTTGCAAGAGCTTGGTGATAAAATCCTTGGCAGCATTCCCGTGTATCGAGGATAGAAGGTAACCTTAAATGAAAGCTGGGTTGGTTTTCGAATTCCTACCACCCGTCTCGAATATCCATCCAAACAATGGCCTTGCCAACATCCAGTTCTATCCACCCTTTCAAGCTCTCCATCGCCCAGTCCACTCTCGACGACTTGCAAACGCGTCTTCGTTTAACCCGCTGGCCGGACAAGGAGACAGTCACAGATTGGTCACAAGGTGTCCCGCTCGCGGCAATTCAAGAGCTTTGCGAGTACTGGCAGACAGAGTACAATTGGCGACGATGCGAGGCGCTGCTTAATTCGTATCCTCAGTTTACAACGACCATTGATGGGGTGGAATTCTATTTCCTGCATATTCGGTCAAAGCACAAGGATGCTCTACCTCTTGTGCTTACACATGGGTGGCCTGGCTCAATCCTTGAATTCAGACACGTAATCGACAAGCTTGTTGACCCCGAATCTCACGGCGGCTCTCCTGAAGATGCTTTTCACCTCGTCGTCCCAGCACTTCCGGGCTACGCCTTTTCTGGGAAGCCGACGGAGAATGGATGGGACTACCGTCGCACCGCGCGTGCATGGGCAGAGTTGATGCAACGTTTGGGCTACGCAGACGGCGGATGGGTCGCTCAAGGCGGCGATTGGGGAGCTCACGTGGTCGCAAGTCTAGGTCATCAAGCACCGAAAGGATTGAAGAGCGTTCATTTCAATTCCATTTTCTTCGAACCCAAGGCAATTTCTGATCCCACCCACCTCTGCAAGATACACGCTAATCTCCTTTGCAGAAAGAAGTTCAAGTTCCAATCCACGATACCAAGGGCGAGGAACGAGCCATGTATCTGGACGGCCGTCGGGATGCTGGGCACCGCGGGTACTCCCTACAGCAGTCAACAAGACCGCAGACCATCGGCTACGGGCTTGCAGACTCACCGGTCGCACAGGCTGCCTGGATTTATGAAAAATACAGAGACTGGTCACATCACGATGGCAATGTGGAGACGGTGTTTAGCAAAGACGAGATGCTCGACACGATCATGTTGTACTGGCTCTCCAATTCCGGCACATCATCTGCTCGTTATTATTGGGAGTGCGAGTTTGACTCGACTGCATGGCCGATAAAAATACCGGTTGGCGTGAGTTGGTTCGGCGGCGATAATAGTTATGGGCCAAAGGAATGGTGTGAGCGGTACTACAAGAATATCGTGCATTGGAAGGAGACGGATAGAGGCGGCCACTTTGCGGCGTGGGAGGTACCAGATGTCTTTGTTGCGGAGATACGCGAGTGGCAAAGCAAAATCAGGTGAAAAGGCATGAAACATGCTTTTGACCTAGACCCCAAGACGTCATGACATCCATACGTACATGCGTAAGCATGTGCTGGTCTTTGTTGAATAATGAAGTCGCGTCACCTCGCCGCTTTGCGATAAACCTCTGGCCAAGGTGAAGTCGATTACTGCAAAGTTAAAGTGAAGAACACTTTAGCAGTATCATAACCGTCACCGATATGCCTTAAGGATAGCCGCTTGATTCTGTCGAAGGCTGGCCCTTTTCGTGCCTTCGTAGAGCGCGCAAGTCAGTATTTGCCCAGACGCGGGCGGCAGAGCTGCAGTCTTTCGACCCAAGGCTTAGACGTAGCTGGGCTGTACTTAAGTGGACGATGGAGGAGAAAGCGAAAAAGATCCGAGAGGATAGTGTCAAATCAATACGACGACGTTCGACCTTCCCAATCTCGGCAAGACACAGGTTTACGAGTCCCAACAGTGTTTAATTATAAATTATACAATTATTTTAGATAGTAAGCTGTCATGTATAAAGGTAAGACTTATTAATTCCACTAACTATAACGGTAATGACTATATATTTAAAGGAGCTAACCCTAAGCCTATTGGCACCACCGATGATATATAAATTACTGCTTCCATCCGATAGTTAGAACGTCGCGAACTGACAGTGGCTTGATCTCTGGGAACAAGTCATTCAAAGTTTTCTCAGGCTGAAAGTCAAAGGCTCCCTTCTCAAACAAAATCTCGAATTGAGCAAACGTGGCCTGGAGCGCTTCCTTTGGGAAGTAAGGGTAGGCATGTACGTGGCTTGGTAGCTCGGTGACCTTGCCTGACTTGAGCACCTCAACTGAATCATACGTAACTTCAAATTTCTCGCCTGTAATTCCTGCTGTTAGTTTTATTCTGGGGAAGTTTATCAAGTGTATATTGATGGCTCTTTGTCCCGTACGTACCCGTAACCTCTTCAGCGACCTTGACAAAATCTCCCCAAGTGATTCGATCTCCGACGATATAGGACACTGGTTCCCACTTCTCCAACGTCAATAGTTTGGCCGTGAACTTGCCAACATCTTTAGTGTAAGTGTAGACGACTGGCTGATCACCATTGCCTGGAATGGCGGCTTTCTTTCCGGGAATATCAACAACTATAGTCACTGGGTCCAAGTGTGACTCAAGCTTCGGGATTCCCCAGTAGTCCAAGCAGAATCCACTGGAAACGACGGTCCATTCCAACTTGGTCTTCTCCAGTGCGTCGAAAATGGCCAACTTGGCTGCTGCAATAGGGAACCAGGAGTCCTCACGGGCGAACTTGACACTCCAGACACTCGGGATGTATCTTTTGGTGATGGCGGACTTCTCAGCAGCCTGGATCAGGTAATGCTCCTGTTCAGGAGGGGCGCGCGCGCTCAAAGCAGAAATAACCGTATCGACTCTGTTGTCCTGAAGCAAGGTCACGAGAGCGTCGATGTTGGAGTAGTCGGTGGGTACGATGCGAGCACCAAGAGTCTTCTCCAGATCTGGATCGGCCTAAGTAGTAATGATTGTTATGTCTGGAGCTTCATTATCGTTCTTTGGTTGGTGAGACAAACCTTTCGACTCAAGACAAGGACCTCGAACTTTCCATCCGCAACGATCTCTTCAACAAGAGGTCGGCCAATGCCGCCAGTGCCTCCGGCGATAGCTACTACAGGCATTCTGTACGTTTTGTAAAGAGGAGGATATCAATAAAGGGTTTTAAAAGTCTCTGGTTGTTCTGTTTCTCTTTCTCTCTGGATCATAATGCTGGGTTGTGATACTTTTATATTGATGAAATTCAGATACTCAGGCTCTTACATCCCACCGGCCATCGTCTGACTTCTAACTTAGTGTTAGGCTTCAGCTGATGCAAGTAGTTAGCTTACATCACACAGTCTAAGCGGTGAAAGTAGATAGATAATTGTGATTGGTGGATAGCGCCTCGGAGAGATCTGCTGGCGCTGAGTTAAAGTTTCTATTTTAGTCAGCCATATTGACATTTCTAATCAGGCTTCATCCGCACTCTCGGCGGAAAAAAGGATTACACAGCAGTTTGGATTAATGACAACGCAAGGCATCCGGCTTGAATGCTGTGGGTGTTTTCTTGCTTTTGGAAATCTAAATGTCTCAGGTCTATCCGCTTTTACTTACCTCAAGGCCCTTTAGATCTGATTGGCAGACCGGATTGAAGAAAGCGATGTGATTAGCCTATACCCAGATTGGTTACTAAATGCTTCCATCCCTGGTATTCCAATTCCAGCATTCATTCAAATCATCACATCATTCATATCCCACAGCTACACAGTCAGCCAGGACGAGGATAGCGATAGTGACAGCCAGCAGGGCGTGACTCAAAACTCAGCAGAGAAGGAGGGTGTCTCAAAGAATGAGGAACTTGTAGTATGCGTTGAGAATGGTAATGACAGATGTGGCATGGTCAGAAACTCGGCCTCAGGCTATCTCATATCCAACGTCAAAGACAGGTCTGGTCGGCCCAGACGGCAGAAGCATTCTCCAGACAAAAGAGTAATTCCCCGGATCATTTCATTGACACACCTCTCAATAACATAAATCTATCATCTATAAAGTTCAGAGAATGACGAAGTTGTAAAGATACACCTCAATAAGAAGATGCCTGTGTTAGGCCCAGATTGGACGCAGATAGTAGACCCTAGCGAAAAGTAAAAGAGTTATCTAATATGAGATAACAGCAAAGTTTTTATAGCTATATAATATTAAGTATACTTTATAACGTTAAATGTAAATATACAATTAGCTTATTATTCTATTTAATGTTATAAAGTATACAGATATTATATGTAATTTAGAAGAATATGTTAATCGTTTATATTTAAGGCCTACATACAATAAGTTAATAAGTAGGCAAAAGAGGCAATACTTGAAAGTTATTATAATATAGGCTCTAAGAATAAAAGGACAATTAAAATGTATCATTTAGGGAACATCTATATTCTACAAATAGTAGTTCTTAAGTTATAAGAGACGTAATAGGGTAGTGGTTAATGTAATGGCCTAAAGACGCTAAAGAACCAGAGCAGCGAGGCTATCTAAGCGAGATGATAACGCAGCATAGTTATAAAAAAATAGAAAAGCTGAGGTTATAAGTAAAACAGCGAGTAAGAAGCAGCTAGAAGTCAAGAAAATAAGTTCACGATAGTCGAGGGAGGTTGGCGCGAGCTAAAGCTCTTTTATAAAATGGGTCACGTAATGCAGGCATTAGTCATGAATAGTAACGGCGCTTTGCCTGAACAGGGAGACCTCCATTAATGAAAAAGAAGGACAGGGTGAGCTACGTTTGGATCCGGCTATCCCATTTTCTTTTGACCTTATTTCTCGACCCCGATTTGCGCACGAATTTTTATTTTCTTATTTTTTATGCATCCTTGTGCAATGTCCGTACCCTCACTTATACTACACGTGGCATACCAAGAGCAGAGAAGCAAAAGGAGTTATGATGGTTGGGGGGATAACCTTCAGGTTTCGACGACGTTATGATTAACATGGGGAGGAGGACCACGCATAGGGCTTGACGACTACACGAGTCAAAAAAAAGAGTAACATAAACAAATCAAGTTGAATCCGTCAGATCTAAAACCTTGGTCATTTTATGGTATCTTCTATTTGAGGTGGTGGGTCAGGCACATGTATGGATCTCAAGAATTCCCGGCACCTTTTATAAGGACTAGATTGTTCTTGCTAGCAGCATTATGCTTGCAAACTTCCTTTCCTCTAAACGCCAATTCGAAGAAGGAGTAGAGTTCTACAAAGCTGTAGGCAAGAATGGTCGGCAACATCAAGATCCAATGCAACAGGCCTCTTGTGATCCCCCAAAGACCCTTGTTGTAATTGTTATTGCTATCGCCAGGCACAGGTAGGTTCCAACGGACGAGGACGGTGACAATGAGCAAAAACGCGTATTGCGTTCCTAAGAAGATGAAGCAGAGGGTTGAAAAAAGAGAATCGCTGATGAAGAGTCGGTCATGTTCGGCAGCAACCATGTTGATGAGCTGAACAATGATAGGGGAAATCACAGAGAAGATGGAGCTGGCGCAGAGAACGAGGCCATAGTAGATGAAGAATCGTGTGGCCCAGCTGATGGACAGATAGAGCGAAGGGATTCGGTAGGTCTTCACAATGAAGTAGTGGAAGACTTCGCCGGCGCCAATGGTCCATCGGCGAACCTGAAGGGCCCATTCACGGATTTCATCTGCGTAGTTGGCGCCAGAGGTCGGACCGTTGATGGAAATAAGATTCAAAGGCCGGATGCGGATTTCTCGTCGTGTGATGATAGTGTAGCGAATCAAGGCAATAATATCCTCCATCTGATAGGCCGGGTGGGTAAAGGCGCCCTCCTCCAACAACTTGACACTGAGAGAGTAATGAGACATGGGATTGATGTTCCAGGGAATCAAAACACCCATGAAGAAAAAGGTACGCAAAACACCGGTAATGTCGACAAAGAAGGGCATGGAGTCGCGCTTGTAGATGATGATGGATTGCCAGATGGAGGAGTGGCGATCGGCGAAATCTAGCTTGGAGTACTCGGTTTCCAGCTCCAGCATGTATTCGGGATCGAAAACGGCGTCGCAGTCGCAGTTGGTAAAGATGTGTTCGTATTTCTCATAGTTGTAGTCGACATCTTGACGGAGGACCTGTAGGCCTTGGCGACAGGCGTAATTCATATTGGAGCACTTGCCGCTGATTTCGCCAGGAATGCCCGATGGGTGGAACGTGACGATGAGACGGAGGAATTTGCTCTCGTACTTTGCGTAGACTTCATCGCGTTTGGCTTCCTTGTCAGGTGTGCGGCATTCCATGCCAATTATGACGGAGAGGCGGGATTTGGCATCTTTTTGCTGCACGAGAGAGTCCAAGGTGGTTTGCAGTACGCTCATGGGTTCCTTGTACAAGGTCATGGCAACTATGTGACGAATGGTTGAGTAGTCGTTGGCCATGGTGTCAGCTGATTCGACATCTTGGGTTTTTGTGGTCTTGAGCTTGTTTCGGCTGTTAATGGCTAGTGTTCGACGAATGGCGCAAATGGTGGCTATCAGCCAGATGAGTTGGAAAAGACCGATTATGATTATGATGACGACGTTGGTTGCTTGGTTGACATATGGAATAAGAGGCATCCATATTGGAAATAGAAGAAAGGTGAAGATTATTAGGAGAAATAATAGGTTCCAGCGGACATAGCGGTTGGCTGCTTCTAGTTTTGCAGCGTTGATGCCACTGTCTAGGCTGTCGAGAGATGAGGATGGTAATGATGAAGGCATATTGGGGGGAATTTCTCTCACGAATCTCACGAATCAGGGAAGGAAATTCTCTACAAGGAGAAAACCAAGGTATGAATCATGAAAACACCGCTAACCGAGTATTAAAAAGACTTCATCTGAATAGTACAATTCTTGAGGGCAGTTGGGGGAGTTCTTTTTTTGTATACGAAGTCAGTTCCCTTTGCGGACCCCTCTCTTTCTCGTTATGTATGTGCCCTTATCTCGCCAAGTAACTACTCGACTCAGCACGGCGAAACGGTACTTAGTTCATGGTCGAGATTCGGACTTTTCTTTTTAGGTTCAGGGTCCATGGTTAATATTTGGGTTAGTTGCTTGTTACTATTGATAACTATTGACAAGCCTCAGCGGGCCACTTTGAGCGCTCCCTGGAGGAATAAGTCTAGAACCCAACGACTAGGCCTAGTTGACGATAGCCGCTGTCAACGCGCCAATGAATTTTCAAGATAGAATCCACTTGGTATCTAACACTTGGGTTCAGCTGCGCCAGGGAAAAGCATACCAAGGCCAAGGCCTGAAGATAATAACAGAATACGGCATCATGGATACAGGACGGAGTATTTTGTTAGTTGATGCACGTACAAATACATGTAGAGTAAGATAAGGCAAAAAGCCGCCACATTGAAGATATCGCAAGGGTAATAACGACTAACTGGGCCTACTACTGCGTACTCGCTACTTGGGATATGGATTATATCGCATATTGAAACCAAGTGAGGCTAGTGAGCGGCTGGGTTTCTAAAGTAAATAAAAGTAAGGATTCCGAATAGGGAGTAGTACTTGTAAAGGGAGAGAGTTAATTGACCCAATACCTACAAGATACTTTATACGGATACTCTGCCAAGTGTGTACATACTCGTTGTTTCCAATCTCCAATCTCCAGTGCTCTATAATTCAGCTGGCTAACTGTCAATACATGGACAAAAGAAGGAATATTGACTAGTCTAGTCTCCTATCTTATTGGATTACCTATGATTCTGGGACTAAGTTTTCCGGTACACTTCACGGAATTGCTAAACTAGTGCGTTACCTCTTCTAGCTACAGGAGCTTAAGCTATTAACCTAGTGTGATATTCATAGGGCCATAAGGAAGCTATATACTAACGCTTGAGAAGGTGGTAGGACAGAGGCGTATCACTTAAGTTCAGTAGTAAAATAAGCTAAACTTTGTGTAGCTATGAGGCGTTTTCAGCTGCTAGTTCTGACATTGTATTGGAAAGCACTAATGTATATAATAAGCAAGCGCTGCAGTTAGGTAAGCGTTACACTTTTCTGTGACGGTTAGGTTCCCAAGAGATAAACTAGTCTGTACTAGGTTTATGTTGGTAGATTGCGTAGGGTGTAATGCTAAGCGTTAAGTAAAGTGTTATGTCTCTTAATAATTAATAATGTAGGTAAGGCTTACTGAGGTAAAGAAGTTTTATTGATAGCTAGTAAGCTA
>JAJJWM010000075.1:0-75716 GCA_021655865.1 Fusarium guadeloupense
TTCCGTGCTTCTCGTAGGCTTCGTGGCCACAGTCGATCTTCTTGACACACTTGCCGTACTTCTCAACGTAGCCCTCCTTGCAGTCGCAGGACTTGTCCTTCTTGTCGAAAACCTGGTTCTCCTTCTTGCAGACGCACTGACCGTGCTTGTAGTAGGCTTCGTGTCCGCAGTCAGGCTTGATCTTCTCGCACTCGTGGCCGTTCCACTTAGTACCCTTGGGGCACTTGCAAGACTTGGACCAGCGGTTGTAGTACTGTCCCTTGGGGCAGACACACTTGCCGTAGACTTCCTTCTTGCCCTTGGGGCAGACGCAGTCCTTGCCGTTCCACTCGAACTCCTTGTTCTTGCAAACGCATTTGCCGTAGACTTCCTTGGCCTCATGACCACACTTGGGCTTGTCCCAGCGCTCAGCAAGGTGTTCGATCTCATCCCGAGCCTCGAGACCAAGGTCGTTCTCGGCAGGGGCGAGAGCCTTGACCGAAGCGGCCAGGGCAATGAAGTTGACGAGGAGGTATTTGATATGCATGATAGGCAACTGCAGGCCTTCAGCAACGAGAGTGATGGGTAAAACGAAAGAAGATAGAGATTGAAGGATGAAAGGAGTCAGTTGAGACCAGTGCCTTTCCTGAGTTGAGAGTGATGAGGAAAGTTCAGTTCTGGGGAGGATATCTTGAGGTTTAAGTAGGAGTTGCTATACGGCCCATCAGAGCAGCAACACGAGATCTCGTCAGCCTGATTCTCATTCTTGTCAAGATCGTCCTAGCTTCCAGATAGGAAGTCAGCTCATGCTACTTTGGGAATCATCATGATCCAAGCCAATAGCTCCAAAGCTAAACGTCCGTTAGACCGTGCCCATCCTTGGTACTTGGCAGTGTGACATGCATGTCAATCCCAGCCTCAACTGTGGATGCCAGCTGTCTGCCTCGGGTTGCATATACCACGCCCAAGGAACAGGGAAGGCACAGTAGCTGTACATGGGTTCTGCGGGATAAGTGGTTGGTGATGGGCCAGACCAACAACAACACGAGGGGAGTGCGGGACCAAGATGGGTATCATAGATCAGCCTGATATTATGCTTACTCGAAGGTGTAAGATGCGAGGTTGACGGTAGCCTATAGAGGGCTCTGGAGCGAGCAGGATACTTTTGGCCACGAGAGGAGATGGCTCGATGGAGGATAGTGGTATTCTAATTTTATGCTGAGAAGAGCTCGATTTGGGAGGAAAGGCTTGAGTGACATGCTGATTTTCTCCGTGATTCGACGGGCAGAAAAACCCATGTGCGTGTTATAGCAAACTGCTGTATTCCATGATCTGTAGCACGAAACATTGTCGATGAATGCCACTCCAACTTAACAGGCGTGACGCACAAGGCTTCACGCCAACTGGTACTCTGAGTGCGGCTGAAGGACATGAAGCATCACACCGATTCTGGAATACGAACTTTGATGCAGTATAGCTGAATAGCGTTGTGAGCTGCAGCAACCTCGTTGGACACCGTCGTTCAGTTGTGGTAGCTTGGAGGCTCAAGTTGGGCCGCACCCCCTGTGCAAGCTTGTTGGCTCCTTGGCAAATCATTCAGACCATGATAAGGCTGGCTAATGCAGGCCGGTGGGCACTTGGTTTGACCATCTGGCCAAGGCCAGGGAATGCCAGGGGGAGGCCAGGATGTTGAAGGCTAGTGAGAGCTTGTAAGACAAGCACCTGAATGTCTCGGAGCCGTCTTCTTGGCCGGCTTACAGGCTGTATACGCTCTGCCGTAAGGTACCGGAGAGCCAAGAGCTTACTTGATATCGCACAGCGTGGCAGCACGGATGTTCTTGGGTCCGATTGATGAATTGAGCTCTCTGATTGGTTTTTGGTTCAAGAGTTAAATCCGGAATAATACGAGACGGAAAAGACCTTGATCCATAAAGCCGTCATACGAGACGCGAAACGATTGGCGGTCAAAGCAGCCACGCAAAAGGTACGGGTGAAACAAGGCCCAGTAGGTAAATATAGCACATTGGCCACACACTTGTCAATATTCATCGAGGGGTTGGCGCCAGTCAAAGAGCTCTAATACTAGGTACGTACAGCGTAGCTCCAAAGCATGCAGCCACAACAACGTTTTTGTTTTTTTCTCTCTCAGATATCCAAGAGGGGAAACAATTTTATCAATCGACCGACCGTCCCGGGCTTTGGTCCCGGACCGACAGACCGTAGTGAGTTGTCGTAGACCGGTAGTAAGCAGACGTGAGATGAACATGTAAGTGAGAAACAAACAGTGCAGCGAGGTGCTTTTGGTGCTTGGTTGTCGATCTCTGGTCGAGTCAAAGCTTCATCCAAGATCTCCCCGTCTATCGCTCATCGCCCCGCCGAGGGCCCGAAGGAAGGAAAATCAAGAACCATCGTGTCGCTATGATAGTGGACGCCAATCTCATGCACTGACAGGGGACCCTTGTATAACTGGGGAGGGTCGGCAAAGGAGCTACGATCGCGGGGCACGGCCTCCTTTTTTTAGTTGAGGCATGAGAAGGATAGACGTGTTGATAATGATGCTAATATAGACTACTTCGTGTATCTGATTGGCTATGTTGAGACAGAATCTATTCTTGACTTGTTGCATGCCGCTCTCTGCTCAGTAAATGCAAGCTAGAGCAGCTCCAAATTAATCCTCATGTTTTTAGACTTTGATAGTGTCTCTTTTACTGAATTGGATGACGGCGATATTCTTTGCACCAAATGAGGAATTCCCACTCACACGCCAAGAAGCTGCACCAAATATCATTTCATAATTGTGACGTTCCATAATATCCCCTTGGAAGCTCTGACCGACGACGCGTTTCTCACTTCAAAGTGCGGGGAAGAAACCTGGCTCGTGTTGCATTTTGTCGCAGTATACTGCTGTAGTTGGGGGCTTGGCTGCTTACCTGCAGGCCTCCTCAGGAGAAAAGGAGAGAGAGCTCAGCACCCACTCACAGTCGAGAATCAAATCACGGCTCGCATATTTTAAGGTTGAACCGTTTATATGCGGGGCTGACTCTGGTACTCGGAAACTTACCGGGGCCTGGGAGACCGACAGTCCGTCAGAGAGCTTAACTTAGCCTGATCCATCCAGGGCACTAGGAGATATTATTGGAGAGACAGCGAACAAGGGAATCAGCCCGTCTTGGCGGGATCGGCACATGGGGAATACAAAGCTACATATCAGTAATACAGCCGTGCAGTAAATAGTCGTCTTACCACAACTGCGAGATCCTTGGTCAAAGTCAGCTGATGACGATGAGATGTTGAGTTGGTTATTCATGGCTATACAAGTATCCGGATGTATATGTTCGAAATGCACGTTGGGCCTTGTTTTGGCTCTTTTGGCGCCGATGCAATGCTCATCTTAGTCTATTACGGTACCAACATTGCTTTTTTTTCCCTTCATGACATGTCTTGAACCGGATCAGATCACCGACACTCAGGTAAATTACACGTCGTGCAACAATGCACAGCACCGTTATCGATAATCAGGCCAGCAATAGACCTGACCGTCTGATCTGCAGTGAGATTCTCAACATGTTGCCTGCAACCATCATGCCCCACGTGCTGTAGGCGTCTTACCATTAGTTCTTTCAATAACGTAAGACAAATAGCGGAGAATAAGGCATAGTACTGTATAGCCATTTTCACACTAGACTTTCCGACGCTACTTTATTTTCTATGCCGTCATGTCTCCAGACGTCCGATGCAAGTCAGACTTCCAAGAATTGAGAGTAAGCAACCCCTTTTCGGGGCGTATTTTCATGCTGTGCTGGCCTGGTCTGGCCGTAAGTCTTACAGCATAGCATAGCTGAAAAAATTGGAAAAAAGCCGCCAACCGCGGAGGCACCGGATGCTCTTCTAGACTGACAGTTGTGTGACATCGGGTAAGCAAGCCTTCGATACTCTATCCCGCCGTCATTATCACTGTCAGATGGAGCCAGGTCAACCTTAGCCTGGCCTCAGAATCAAGAGCTGGGGTGATTTTGGGTATCAAGCAAGCCCCCCCGAGAATGTGTTGGCAAAAGTTGCCAGCTTGAATTGGAGTGAGAAGAGAGGAGAGATGGAACCTACTGTAATAGAGTTTTGGAGAATACGAGCTGAGGAGCTACCCTGTAATATTGATTTTAACAAAAGCAATTAAGTCGTAAAGACGATAGTCGAGTCAGACATCGAACGAGTACCTCTTCGTGCGGCTTTACACATTATCGTCGTGCTTCTAGAGCTCTTGTTCCACCCAATATCTCGTCAATTGAATCGTCGTCTATGAGACAGCCACGTAGAAATCAAAAACGTGCAAGAGCTATTAGGTGGCGGTTCCTTGCATGCTGGTAGTCACAAATACCGAAAGCTTTCCGCCACTCAACACGTTCCTCATCACAAACAGCTCATCCTCTCTTTTTCTCGCTCTTGATGGCCCAATCGAGAGCTCCAACCTCTGTCCGCTGACCAAAGTCAAAAGAGCTGTTCCTAGACCGTTGTGACTAGTGTAGATGTGGTGCCGAACCCCGCGACAGCGCCAAAGCGTCAAGCCACTTTTCCCACTCACCACGAATTGACATTTTTCTTATGTCATTTTTGGCGTTTCTCCTTTTTTCCAGATTGAAACGTTCTTATGAGTTCCCGCATTCCAGTCGTTCCCGGTATCCTGGCTGTCGGCGCACATCTGAGTTTAATATGGGAATCACCGCAAGTCCCGTAACGGTCTGGTCAATGGCTTTGGGAATGTCATATGGAAGTGATGGTGAAAACCTTCTGACCAAGATCTGTATCTTGAATTACCAGATTCTAGACACATCCTAATTTAACTACAGGTTAAAGTGAGATCTTACGATTTTGCATTAAGCTCGTATTACTGGCTTGCGGCAAGTCTCTTTTCATGCTGACATGGCTGCCCGCCATTATTGTAGTTCCGGGATACAGAGTGCTGCTTTCAAGGGAAGTAGGGTAGGCAGATTCCGTCGATCTCTATGGTTTTGTGGTAGTCGATACAGTAAGACCTACTGGCATGAATTGGGCATGAGGTGAGAATGAAGGATCACAGGGTCATCTTCAAGTGTTTAGCATTGCTCCTGGTAAAATTAACCAGCCATGGGATCTTCATCAGTAGACGAAGTTACTCTTACCATTTCAATAAGAATTCCATGGCGTTCAAAGGGCTTAGTGGCGAATGGTGTAGGTTAAACTAGAAACCTTTCGCGCGCTCTCAAGCAGGTCATTGCCATCTTTCACTTGATCCATTTGGGTAATTGCACGAGTTAAAGGCTGAACTATCTTCTGTCCTGCTGCGCCTCTTTACTGTTAACTCCAACCTCTCTTTGAAATCCAGAACTTGACAGTGCGGCAGTCATCGCTATTCCCGCCCTTCCCAGTAGCTTCAATAACCTGCAAGCTTCGCCTCTCTGCACAAGCTAAAGTGGCCCGCGCCCCTCTTACCACGAGCTCGTGGCATGCAAGATCTGGTGTGAATGAGAGGCGAGTTGGTGTAGAGACGGGGCAGGAATCACAGTAACACCCCTCGGTCGCAGACTGCCTCCTAACGCATGTATGTTCCGCAGCGCAGGTATTCGTTTCTTGCTTCTTGCAATGACTGACCCTATACTCGATTCAAAAAGTAACCCTCATTCTTGAGATAGCATTGCATAGGGTCGTGAAGCTGCATGAGACTATCGATTTGCCATTGAAGCAGTTGTGAGATCAACCTTGAACCTTCTATCGAGACTCAAGGTTCAAGTCTTCAACTAAGCTTAAATGACTAAACGTCAGACAAATCAATATACCGCATATGGTAGCAACTACAGCATCAACAGTTTAATACTACTGGTATGCTGTGGTACCCAGATTATAACCGCAATTAAAGTCCTACCTAGATAATAAGCTTAATTGGCCATATCAGCCGGAGAAGATCGCCCTAAGATGGCGCCATAGTCTGCATATGTAGGTATTGTGATATCTGCATAACGCGCGTCGAGTGTGTAACCCCAAAGTGGGATTCTCGATGCATACGCAATAGAATCTAGCATATGTAGGACCCTGAGGATCTCTGCATGTTTGACGTTTCAAGATCTGTATGGCGTCTTAAGAACCCCTTGAAAGCCGCAGTGGCTTTTTCTGTTCTGCACTGACAGACGCATGGCAAAGTGCAATGTTACGTTGGCGCAGTTTAGAAGTTCTTTGACGTCTTCTGGCCGCTGTAGATGCGATGGCGACATTTTGGCTGGCATGGCGTGATAGGGGTCTAATGTCCGGCTTGATCCTTATATAACCTTGTTGTAACGACACAGGTCGGATGGTTAAACCACATGCTCTTATAAAGAGATCCATTTCCCGAGTCCTCATGTTGTAAGTCAACGATTACAATCACGAAAGCGTTAATATAAACTACACACTATGCCGGCTTGATATGCAGAAAGCTTCTCATAGCTAGGCTTGGATATCAAAGTTCATGTCTTAGAGACTGATAACCTAATACCTCTCACGAAAATTCAAACCTAGTTTGTACTCAAAAAATAGCTGAGCCATCAAGCTGTCGCGGATTTCGCTATGGTGTTGAGAAGATAACCTACATGTGGCTGTACTATTTGGTGGCAGGTTTCATGTGCTGAGCCACATGAGAGAGACCAAAGCATCACGTGCGCTCTTGACTCGTGTAAAAGCTTTCACGCCAATAAGGCCCGCTGGATTAACGTATGGCCCGAATCAAAGCTAAGTTCTTATCGTGGTGAGTAACGATAAGGCCTCTCTGACAGGGAATCAGATCAGTGGTTATTTTTAGAAAAGTGACAACAGGACTTGTGATTTTTCTATTTATTGCAGTAGAAGAGAACGAAAGAAATGGGACAACGAAAGAGAGAGAAGAGACTTACTTCTCGAACTGAGATATATCAATAGACATACTCTGCATTTTTCCCCTGTTGAACACCGCCACATAATCCATTTATATTGGGAATACAGACCTATCTACCCACCTATGGGAAAGCATCTGTTTATATGAAGGGTTTATTAGGTCTGCAAGCCAGGAATCTCACTAATTAAAAATAGTACTTGGAGGGAAAAGATGAAGATCAATTGTCAGTAACCATAAGGGGTATAAGTCTAAATAATCTCTCGATACATGCTGCAACGCCAGTGCTATGCTTCGCTTTAATGTCTGTATACATATACAAGCCTCATTTCTTATCAATCCAGAAAGCGATCTCAGTGCTTGAGATAATCAACCCAATTAGCAAAGAAGACGATATATCTTCTTCCACCGGGGCCAGGTCAGCCGCTCTTCTCTCTCTTGCTCATTCATGATATGGACTCGGAAATACCGCCGACCTGTTTCTATATCCATCTCATCGATTCGCACAACCCTAGTGCGATACCACAGTTTATGGCCAGCATAGAAGAGAAGGATAATGGGAATGGCCATGACATCGAGAAAGAAGTTTTGTACGAGCCCAGACGAGCTCGTATCTAAATCTGGCTCCGGTACAGGTGACACGGCAAGCCAGAGCTGGGACAGGAGGACGAGAGCATAACCGAGGAAAGCAATCGAAGCACCCGTGACACCGACATGCGATCGAAATGGTAGCTGACCTAGGGTATGCGCGTTATAGGCCCAAGCCTTGCGAAACCGAACGTAACACAAGCAGATGCTAGCCCATGTGAAAAGCGTACTGAGCGCACTGATAGAGAGAAGCCAGTTGAAGATGGTGTCATGCAAACTCAAATCAGCGAGGAAAGCGAGTAGACCAACGCATGACGCGAAAAGGATGGCCATCAGGGGACGGCCTTGTCTGTCCACATAGGCAAAGATCTGAGGCGCATGCGACTGCTCAGCCAAAGCAGCTAGAGTTCTCGAAGAACCAAACACAGCCGAGTTACCAACGCTGATAACAGAAACGAGGATGACTGCGTTCATTATGCTGGGAAGTATCGCAACACCAGCCTTCTCAAGTGCGATAACGAAGGGACTGGCCGTAGCGTCAGCCATGTTATCGCCGCCCACAAGACGTCCATCGTCAGAGGGCACCAGTAGACCGACTAGCAAGAGGGTGACGATGTAGAAAATTGTGATACGCCAGAAAACCTGCTTTATGGCAGTCGGTAAGGATTTACGAGGTGTAGCGGCCTCTGCAGCGGCGAGACCGATGAGCTCGGTACCAGTGAAGGAAAAGGCAGAGGTAACCAAGACGCTGCAGAAGCCTTTGAACCCGTTATTGAAGGGTCCTGGGTTACGCCAATACATGCCACCGATGTAACCTGTCTCGGGTTCACCGCCGATATTGATTACGATGGCGAAGAGGCTGTCTCATTAGTGATATAATTGGAAGAGTACGAGGAAGCGACATACATAAAACCAAGGAGAGCGGTAACTTTGATGAAGGAAAAAATGAATTCAGCTTCTCCATATGCTTTTACGCCAAAGAGGTTGATAACGACGATGGAGACTAAGAAGATGGCAACGAGTATTGATTTGCTTATGTCTTCGGTCCAGTAGCATATTGTAAATGCACCAGCGATTATTTCCAAAGGCAAAATAAAGAGCCATTGTAGACAGTAGCTGCCCCCCGTTAGCGTCAGAGTGACAAGTATTTTGGCGAATAACTTACTTCCAACCCATAGCAAATCCCCAGGACGGATCTAGAAACCGCGTCGAAAAGGCCGAGAATGAACCAGCGATAGGAAATAATACACATAACTCGCCCAGAGACTGCATCGTGCAGTACTGCATGGCACCAATGAGGAAATATGAGATGAGAACGCTTGCTGGACCGCCTCTGTAGAGAGATCCACCTGAAGCAACGAAAAGACCAGTTCCTGGGGTTTCAGTTAGCACACTGAAGCCATCGTCACGCTGCCGACAAAGCCGAAGCTAGCGTCGCCATACAAAACGCACCAATAGCACCGCCAAACGCAATCATCTGCAAATGCCTCCCCTTCAACTCCCTCGCCAGCGCCGTATTCGCAGTCTTTGCATTCGCAGCTCTCAAATCGTAGAACCTCTCGGGCGGATCCGTCAGGAGATATCCCGGTCTTTGCTCAGCGCGCCGAAAGCTCTGCATAAGGCCTGCGCTGGACTTTCTGGGCGCTATGTTCTGGGGAATGCCCTGCACTACCCCGAAATGTTTCATCTTGACGTTGCGAGTGTCGCTCTTCATCTCGGGATGAGTGGTTTTTTAGTCTCTCTTTTTTTGACATGAGGCGGGGGAACAGGGATGTTGGAATACTATGGGGATCGTGAAAATGACAGGTTGGGGAGAAAAAGAAACGAGAGTGTTGTTTGCTTGGAGATTGTGACAAGTGACGTGCAGATTTGTGCGATGGGGTGTGATGTAGATCAATGCAAAATCTTCAAGGAAATTGTTCCAGAAGGTTTCTGGAAGAGGTTACGGGCACAGGCCCCAAGTTTCAGTTGGACCAGGGAACTATCTCATTGGAGATGAGCAACAAGACAAGGCCTGTCCCGTGCGTTGTTACATTGGTAAAAAAGCATAAAACACAATATGCGCTTGAATGGGAGTCGCACGTTTGCTCGGTCCGTACTGGATATACAGTTCCCTCTACTCCGTACCGAGATTGAGGTGAACAAGTGGAGGATCTCCAAGGACAGGATTAGACAGGTTCCCACTTGAGAAATTCCGACGCTGGCTGATTTGCTACAAAATGACACGCTGGGACTAAAGAGTCAAGGTTCATGCACTTGTAGTGGACTCCTTATTGCCTCACTATTTAATTCCGAGTGTCCGGTACTTGGCTGGTGAGGCTTGAGTTTGGTAAACAGACTTTGCTTAATCTGGTAGGTAGTGAACGAGAAACGATAGTTGTTGCGGCTCAAAGTATATGTCGTGACTTAACTCGAAGCGGTAGGTTCTCTTCATCGTCTCATCGTCTAATCGTCTCAATTGACTACAGTTCGAGTAAAACTGGGAAAGGAGTAGAATATGGAGTCCAGTCAAACCATACCCACTGTTGTACCGCGGGGTCCGGGGATGGGCTGGACCCTGAAGCTCTCGTGATGGGCTGGGCTTTGTTATTACGTACAATATTTGGGGTGTGTAATATTTGGATTACCTAAGGTGTTTGAGTAATTGAGATAGTACCAGATGGAAGAGACAGTGAACAAAGGAGATTGCTGCAATTTAATGCACAGTGGCCTCGATTGAGTATCGTGTACTAACAAAACAAATCGTAATTGCTGGCTAGGTGTACCAAAAACACATCTAACCTCGTCATATCTTCTAAAATAATATATACAAGAATAAGTATTGAAACAGATCAAATGTCATTATAAATCAGCTCGGGCTTGCCTGCGCCCTTTGAACCTCCTTCGACCCGCCCGCAATCACCACCGATACCGATGGCTTAAACCTGTCGCGCGACATCTCTATTGACTCTTGAAGATGATCGCGCGTGATTAACGAGTCGTGACTCTGTGTAGGGCTCACAGGGCGTTCACTCGACTTGCGCACATCATCGTCTTTAGAGATTGAATCGCTCGCATCATGCGCCTTTGCCCAAAGACCCTCTGTCGTCTTGATCGGCGGTCCATCTTCTATCTCCGCGTCCCAGTGGCTGTGCTGCCCTGTGCGAGTGACCCTCGTCGGCAGCGTCTGCGATCGCGAATTGGAGTAGCCAGAGTAGCTATTCGACTCCTTAAACTTCTTGCGCTTGACACCGCTGTCGCGCAGGAACGAGCCCAGCGCGACAATATTGCCCACTGCTGTCGCGGCGAGGATCTCGACGGATGCCCACATTGTTCGGTCGACTTGTCTTCCCTTGGCTTGGATGATGCGGGGTACTCGGTACGCCGTGATGGCAACTGTGGTGAGGCCGAAACTGAAGAGCATGATGAGGAGGACCTTGCGCTTGGTGGCGATCTGCGTCGACAGGATGATGGGGATGGGGAACGCGATGAGGATAAGGTCGGTGAAGGCGTTGCAGGCGCCCATGACGAGAAGCTGGACGTAGCCCTGGCGGCATTGGGGTCCGGGATCGGGAGTCACTTGCCAGTAGTGAGAAAAAGGTTGGCATTCGGCGAGATCGCTGATGATGACGGCGATGAATGTGAGGATGAGAGTTATGCGGATGGCTGTGATCATTATCCTGTGCGACTTGCGTCTTGTTGCGCCGGCTAGACGCTCAAAGAACTCGAGTGTAGTAAGCTTAAGAATCCAGAGTCTTGACCATGTTAGTAACATCCTCGTCAATGAGTCAGTCCGTACTTACATGGTCGCGTAAAAGACTCGACTGGCCATGACCATGCGACTTCCCAGAACTCTGTTATCGATATCCTCTTGACTCAGATCGAGTCCCTTCAAATTGATGTTATTCGTGCCATTCTTGAGAACGAAATGCACGCAAACAGCCCTCAGCACCAGCGGCAGAAGCGTAATCGCTGCGATCTTGTCCTCCTTGAGTAGCTTCTCGACTCGTACGTAGCGACCCGACATTCGGGTGAGGATGATGGCTATGCAGAAAATGGTAATCCACCACGAGACCAGCAGCGTCGGTTTATCCTCGTAAAAGGCTCGCGCCTCGGGCGCATCCGAGTAGAACTTCATGTCGTGGGCAGAATGCCCGTCGTCGATGAGCCTGCCCAGTGCAACGGTAGTAAGATGCGATACGCAAAAGAGGTGTTATTAAAGGAATGACAATAAAGCAACAAAAGCAAAGACTGACGACAAGAGCGTGAGATCAGAGGATTCTTGCATCGACAGAAGCATGTGGGACATGGAAGGCCAAGATACCCGGATCGCCCTGGCCTGCCCTGTCGATGGGAGCATACCTATCAGGATGGGACAAGGGTTGGATGCCCCTGGTCAACTCTGTCAAGTCTAGACATGTTGTTGCGCCGAGAGGAGGTGGTCAGCTTTAGCGGCACAGCTTTGTGGGCGATTGCGCACGTCAAAGGCAAAGCCAGATCTAATGCCAGGGGCACAGGTACGCTTTCTTTGCCTTGTGAGGCGTGAGATAAGCCCGCTGCTCGAAGATTCTGAGCTCTGTCCACAGCATTTGGGCTGGTGAGGCCAAGATCATTGTCTGAGGGTGTTACCGGCAACTCGGTCAAGTACCCATGTCTCAATCGTAACATATTCTGTCGCAAGTGAGAAAAAAAAGATGCGCGTTTTTTACATGGCCTACGGAACTACGGCAGGTCAAGGGTCTGTCGGCAGCTGCTGAAAAGAGGCAATGACAGGTGTGATGCGGCAGGGGTATCGTCAAGGAATGGGCCGAGACCTTGCCTGTTGAAGAAACTGAAGAGTTTGTGGCGACAGGGATTGATTGAGAGGCGAATGGACTGATGAAAAGGTCTTTGGTGTTTGAGGTCTGAGTAAGCTCTATAGGAGTGATTGGAGACGACGCTGCAATCTCGAGGATATTTGTTGAGCCAATCATGATCATTATCACTCCCTCAAGGTGCTTGATTAAAAGATTGGCCCTGGTACATCCTCTCTTGTTGGTTTCATTCACTTGCCTACTCAACACGTGGTAATTGACCCTAATCATGAGCTCAAGATCCAGTCCCGACGACCCCTAGCACCATAATAATATAATAAACTTCAGCTCTATCCAAAGCGTTGGAATATTTCTTGCAGCTGACGACTCAATCTGGGGAAGCGATTAAGCATATCTAGACAAGAATTACTATGTGTCTTCAACTCTGGGGAAATACGTAACGCTCACAAAGAAGCTCATGTCGTTACATAAAGCGCCGTTTGAGAGTCTCCCCAGAATTCTGCTCTGCAACGCTTTGTCTTCAGCGAGGGGGACGCCTAGACCCTATTGGAGAGTGGCGACAGAGGCTAAAGACCCCCTGTAGCTGTGAGGCCTCAGGGGTAAGGTGCCCTATGCCCCTGCGTCCAACTCCTCCACTCGTCCTCCGCTCCTCGGCCGATATTCAGCTCTCGGGGCAGTTTGAAGTCTGTGTGTAGGTCCTACAGTATCTAGACCTCAGTTTAAACTTTCTTTCTTCATCTCTTTAGAACCTGGATCCCGCTTGTAGAGTTCTTCTTTAATAATCACTTGCTCGTCTATCCACTCGATCCGGGCGATGCGACTTTGATTAATGAGGCCAAGGAACTAGACGTTGGCATGTGGTGTGATGTAATTATACTATGATTCGCGTCTATGAGGCTGATGTATCTTTTCGAGTCATGCATTAAACATGACATTTGTCAATCTCGACACAAGACATCAATCATACCTACAGAGTAACATTCAGCCTTGTGCCGCTATAATAGAACCATCATTTTTACCTGGCAATCCCATCAACCGCCGCAATCGGACTCCTGACGGTTAGCGTCGGACACTATTGACAGCTGAATCTAGACCACACCAAGAACGACGCTCGCTCCGGTCCGGCCCCGTTGAACCGTTGAACCGTTGAGCCCGAGTCGGCAAACTGTTTCCCTAGTGAAACCAACAGACTAGCTAGTATTCGTCACTCGCCTCACTTTACCATGTCCCCATTGTTCCAATATTTCGTATAGATTGGGTGGATCAAGAAACCATACCATAGTCGTATCGACATCCGGATTAGGCTGTAACATAGAACTTGGCACATGGAACCATACGGATAAGAGCCAATGGCATATTACAAAGGATATTATCTATCTATTAACATAGGAAATAGTTCTATGGTCTAGTTAAAAGTGGTTCTACTCCTTGAGAGAATGTCCTGTCTCTTCAATACCTAGTCCTCCTTCTCTTGCGGCCCCAACTTTTCATTCTTCTTGACTTGTTCAATCAAACTAACACCAGCAGCCTCACTGGCTCCATCTTGCACCTGCTTGGTCCAGAAAGGATCAGGTCCCATAGAAAGAATCGATCTGCGACGTTCCCTCTGAGCCTCCGTCACAGCCAACCCCATCTTTTTGTTAGACTCCATCTCCTCCAAGTACCGCACTCGGTTGGCGTACCGCTGATTATCATCGTCCCGAATGCGCTCAGATCCAATTTGTTGGAGAATGAATCTAACAAGCGATCGGAGGACTAAAAGTACATGTTCGCTGATGAAAACAGTGACTGGAAGTGTAGCCCAGTTACCGAAACTACCTCCGATCTTTTCTGCGCTGAAGAGATGCACGATGGCGGCTGTGCAGATACTTCCAAGCCAGGTCAGGGCGTCGAGAGAATAGATCCAAGGTCCAATGCCGTCTGAGCGAACAGGAGCAGGGCGTTGATGCTCAACTGATATCTTTGCAAAGTCAGACCGTAGTTCAATCCAGTTGTTGATAAGAAAGCCCATCGGGATGATGGGCCAGACGGGAGAGAAGAGAGCTAGGTAACCAAACTGCAAGACAATCTCAGAGATGTCATCTTGGACATTATACTTTGGTAGAATAGCCTCGTTGCGCACTCGCGCGAGAAACTTGACCTCTTCAGGCTCATCTTTAACCACGGCGAGAAGCATATCGCCCTTGGAGTAAGCCCGGCGATAATCTCTATACCAATCAGAAAGCTTATGCTTCAAAAGCGGAACAATATTCTCCTCAAAAAAGCTCGATATCTGACCCGTGACGGTCAAAGCGATGACTTCGTTGCGCAGTCTATCCGCGTCAAGATGAAAAGGCTGATGAACAAACTTCTTTCCCACGCTTGCGAAAGCTGTGTTGAGAACGCCCTCAAGTCTTGGGACCACGTTATCACCGAATGGGATGTAGATGAATGCGGTGAGGAAGATGGGGAGGTAGTTCGTGAACATGTTGAGGACGAATACTTTTTGGGTGAGTGACATTTCGTGAAGATCGGCTGTTCTGTGGTTTTCGAACTCGGTCATCCATTCCGCTGCGTCTTCGAGGACGGAGGTTATGTAAGGGAGAGAGACGGCGAGAAGGATGGTAGGGAAATATTCCTATGCCTGTTAGGTTTGTAACAGTAAGGGGAGGATAGAACATACCAAGTAGTCTTTATATGGTCCGGCATATGTCTCAGAAATCAAGACCTCGATCGTAAAAACAGCTGTGATTGTAACGCCTAGAGCCAGTAATGCAAAAAGCAGAAAAGGTATCTGCAAGAGTTGACGACAGACTACTTTCCACTGGGGAAAATAGTAATGTTTACGTCCTCCTTCATCGACGTATACTTGCTCGTATTTGAATTGCGGACGATTGACTTTGACATTGTGAATACCTTTGACGTTCCATCGAAGACTCAGGTCAATCTCTTGAATTTTCCAATATTCGAGAAAGACAGTGCACCAGACGCTGGTCAGGATGCCGTATGCGAGAGAGTATTGCGGAAGCCAGAGCCAGGCGATGACGCCGGTTATGGCTGGGAAGGTTAGGAAGGTCAGATAGGTTTGGATGAATGCAAAATAAAATGCAACCTAGACTGATGAGTTGGTATTCCAAGAAACGTGAGGGAGATATTTACCTTGGAGCCATGCAGATTTCGAATAGAGTCGATATCTTCGGGAGTCAAAAAGATTCTTCTGCTCAAGTGCTTGAGGAGAGATTGGTTGACTTTGGTATTATGCAATGGGAAAATTGTCTTGACATTCTCCCACTTCCCCAACTCGGGAGTTATACCTGCGCCGCCAAGTTGCTTTGGCCAGTTGACGAGATGATACGTAGATAAGATATCTTCAGCTTCATAAGCTCCCTTGGCGATGGTGTTTTTGTCTCCGCCTGGGTGGTTTGGTGTGATGCCGTACAGCCAGTCCTTGACCCTGGATTGTTGTTAGCATGGTAACTTTTGAAGTGCGAGGACCGTACCTTGATTTGTAGACTAGACTTCCCAATAGCTCATGGGGTGCTTTAGTGAATACCAAGAGGGTCTGTTCATAGCCTGCTCGTACTTCGACGTCTAGACCGGCTTCTTCCAGGTCTACGAGCAGGGTCTTGAATTCTTTGATGGCAGTATCGCAGTCTATCGATCATTCAGTAGGTAACCTAAGCAAGGCAGTTATGCAAGTACTCACCAGTTCCTCCAAAGTCGTATACAACGACGTACTTGTCATTATACGTGATATCATCCTGAATGGTGGTGGAAGACATGGTTCCAACCTATGAGAGTCAGCGGGGCGGTGTAGGTCAATCACCCTGCGGCTCACGATGTTGTGATTAGAGGCAGTGCAAGAGTTGAGTTTCTTGTAGATTCTGAAAAGACGGTTTGTGCTATCCACGTCAGCTGCTCCACTTGGCCAAGAAAGTCTCGCCAGAGGCGCGACGTGAACCAATCGACGGCTAGGTCGGCACCAATGTCTTGGTGTTTTTCAGCTTGGCAGAGATATCCGAGTTCCGACCAAGTTAGCATCTTTAGATGATACCTAGCAATCGTAGATTGATTTGGTTTTATTGGTGTTATTTCGTACTGGCTGAGCTTTACAAGCTCGAAACATGGAGCCTGAAACACAAGATTCAAACTTAAAATATTGACATGACTGTTTAGGAATCTGAATATTCATTTTTATTACCATTTATACTCTTTAGACCAGAATTATAGCTTTGCTATTCTGATAGTAGTTCATTTCTTCGCTCTAGAGACTTCATATAAGATCCTTGTGCTCGAAGCCGTATAGCCGATACAAGAGCTTTAGGACATTAAAAGTCCCAATTATACGTATAATTAGGACGCTATTCACATATCAAATACTCTGTATCCGTAATTATATGGGCTTTAGAATTACCTCCCAAGCCTATGCTCCGTACGCTTAGGCTCTAATCATGAGTGGACTGTAGCCATGTCTTTTCCAGGAATCAGCCCTATTGCGATCTTCATAAGTTAACCACCCAGCAGACGATTATCTCAATTTTACTAATATGTTCTTATTATAACTTTGGCAGATTCTCTCGTGCTTAATTCAAACCCTTACGAAAGATAGGGACTCGCAACTTCACCGCCTGCAACACATCGCATACGCGACCCCTAGATTCCAGCACACCCTCATTTGAATGATTCCCAAAAATGATATCGAATGAGAGCCAGGTAGTGACTTTGAAACAGACTTGTACCTGACGGGATCAATCGTAGTCGATTCTTTTGACAGTTGTTCCTGACTTGGAGCTAGCATCCTGTTACTGTATAGCAATTCCTATGTCGACATGAACTCTCAATTATCACGGGGCATGAAGACAAAGCCAAGGTGGTGTGACCCCTCATCCGTCCTGTTCGTGTCACTGGACCTTTCAATGAGCTCTTGCAAGACCAAGCTGTTCAGAACTTGTTGGCAGGGTCGGCATCTAGGTTATTCGGTGTGATATCATTGTCGGTTAATGCCATCCAATCCTCAAAATGAAGCAGAGACAGTCGGTGACCGACAAACCCAAGATGAGCAAGCTCCGATGTCATCATGCTTAAACCGCAAGCTTGAGCAGCAATCAGCGTATCGGGACGGAGAGCTTGGTAGCAACCAACCTCTCAGCATCTGATGTGGGCCATGCAATTGACGGCAATGTGAGGGAGAGCACGGTATATATGCGTTGAAGATACACATGAAGAATACTGCTGTCAACCAGTCGACATGTTGCTCCCAAGCCACTTGCACTGTGATAGTGAGGGGTCTCGAGATTATCGTCCAAGGTTACCCTTTCGACCCCGCGAATGTAGGCACATGACGTTGGTCAGCATCATTCCATGACAAAGGATGGGAGGGATGACGACACGGAGCACGCGAGCTCAGGATTATATGAAGCTGGTCTTCCCGGTGACCCGAAGCTGGATGAACTCTCAACTTCATCAAGGACATTGAGCATAAGAACAAGAACAAGAACAAGATCTATTGACTACAAGCAACAATGGAGGGAAGAAGACGATCATCTGGCCCAAAAGCACCCACCGGCCTCAACGATGAGACGGCCATCGAGACTCACGATCTCATCCACCGCGCCGAGGAAGAGGAGCAAAAGGTTAGTGGTCGAGGGCAACTCATTGACTCAGGTGTACTGACCGACGATAGTTGCACGGCAAGGATGCACTGACCCAAGAGGACGTCGGGGTCAATGAGGAAGACAACAAAGAGCAAGAGTCAACAATGGACAAGGTCAAAGGGGCGCTGAATTTAGGCAAATAAATTGTCGCCGAACATAACAGGTCGCCCTGCCTGAAGAAGGGAATTATGCTTGTTTGTTTTGTTTGGGTGTCGGTACTAAATTGTCAAATGCCAATCAATTAATTGATCTTGTCGTATAATTTGATCAGCATCAGTGATATGTTGCAGGTCGTATTGAAACGTGGGTATAGAAGCGAAACAATTGGGTATCTTGACATTAACATCCTCCCCTAGGCCAATCATGAAAGACAACCGCCAGTGTATCCAGAGAACAGAAGAGAAAACGTTACAGTCCAAACATTATACAAGCCGAAAATAGAACTACAAGCGCAATGGCTTTCTCGCTGGGTTGCGCCAGACCAGTCGCGCTCTCATCTGGCTTGCCATCAGACGCGCGCACTTTTTCACCGGTCGGATACCGAATATTAATCACGGTTTGATCCTCAAGCTTATCCGGCACGCCCATCGTGTGAGGACAAGATGCCTGATTCGCATTCGGATAATCGAGATCGCACGTCTCGTCGTGTCCGAGCGTACATATCGAGTCAAGGATATTATAAAGGACGTAATTATCGCCGACCCAGGTCGTGTCGTTTTGATCGAGGCAGCTCGTGAGGAAGTTCATGCTGTTAGCGGCGCTCAACGGCAATTTGCTATCCTCTGTATCGATCAGATCGGAGCATTCGGACGCGTCGACGTTCTCATATGTCATCTCGATGGGTCCGCCCGCCGTCGGCTCGTCGATGGCTGAGTGGCCTGTGTAGAGGTAATTCCAGGCATCGTAGCTGACGTCGTGAGCGCCTTGGGATTGATCGATGCGCAGGAGATGGACGGTGCGGTCTTGGTATGTGAGTGCGACGCAGATGTTGTTACAGTCGACAGAATTGGGCCAGTATGCGATGCGATTCGTGTTGACCTGACGACGTTAGTTTCCCTGGGAGATGTGTAGCTAAGATGCGCGCACCTTGCACCCGAGGACACCTATTGATGATGAGTAACTATCGTGGGGTGTCGCCCATACTGTTCCGGTGTCGCGAGCCAAGACGGGGGAGGTGAGGAGGGAGTGGAAGAGAAGCAGAAGCATCTCGAATGAGTGGCGATGCCTGACGCGATCAGGCTAAGAGACAAACAATGCAAGGAGCGACGGATGGCATCTTGCGACAGCGCCACAGAGAGAGAGAAACAAGCGAAGAGTGGAGGAGGAGGAGGAGGAGACGAGTGGTGATAGGGGTCTTGGGTCCTGTTTTCATGAACACGGTTCCTGAACTTTACCGAATCAGATACAAGTGTCAATTGCAGCTAGACTGTATTTGGGATGATGCGGCGAGAGTGACAGGGGGTCTTGATGAGTCTTTTTATCTCGCAGATTGGCAGTACAGATACATTCAGGCAGTATTCGCGTTGTAATGTGCAATCGATGGAGATAATGGTTCGATATTATTAGAGCAAATTGTCCGAGACAGAAGAGACTTGGAGAGACACATTGTTCTTTGAGTCTTTAACCAAGGTTTGTCTCACTACCCGTACCCTCGGATGTTTAACGCAACCATATCTTCCATGTTCAATTGAGTACAAGCAACGCAGCACTAACTACAATGGGCTGTTCGTCTTTTTTTTCTGAAAATTGCTGTTACAGTACGTACCGTATCTACAATTGAAGCGGCTATGATAGTCCTTCTGCCTACCATGCCCCCATGCTCGTATCTCGCGTTATCATGCGCCTCTCAAGCCACCTCCACACAGAGCCAGATTAGTCTTTGGCTTGGCAGGGCTGAGCAAGGCACGCCTGGGGAAAGCGAGGAATACGAGGCTTCTGGTTGGATAATAGATCTAATGGCCCAGAAAAGCCATTCCATATGACATTCTAGTCTCGGAACATGATCCCTCGTCCAGCGTCTGCGTGTACTCATACAATTGACATTGGCCGGATCACAGCCATCTCTACAGCTATAAAATACAACATGCATCGCCTGAATCTATCCCATTACAATAAGTCACTCTTCATTCCCCATCATGACATATCTACATCACCTTATTTTTTCCACCCTTTGTCTTCTCCCCTCCATCCAGGGAAGTTATCTCCCCAAGTCATGCAAAGCTTACCCCGGCACCCCAGACTGGCCATCTCACAAAACATGGTCACAACTCAACAAATCTCTGGGCGGAAGGCTCTTTGCACCTACACCTCCTGGAGCCGTCTGCCATCGCGGCTGGCCTACCTACGACGCAGATACTTGCCCCAAGGTTGAAGCTGGCTGGAAAGTTTATGAATTCCACACTGAGAATCCTGTCTCGGTCATTTACGACCAATACACCAACTGGACTTGTCTTCCGGACCCAAAGTATCCTTGTTCCGATGGCGGGTATCCTGCTTATGTTGTCAACGTTACCAAGCCTGAGCATGTCAAGATTGGTATCGACTTTGGTAAGTTACTTGCCTCTCCCACCGAGCAATGTTAACAGCTAGGTAGCTCGAAAGCACAATATCAGACTAATTGTTAAAAACACCGGACACGACTACATGGGCCGCTCTGTCGCTCCAGGCTCACTTTCGCTCTGGACTCATCATCTCAAGGACATCGTCTACCATAAAGGAAGTTTCAAACTGTACAACTCCAAGACCACTATCCCCGGTGATGCTGTAACTGCTGGAGCTGGAGCACAGATGTATGATCTCTACGCCGCCTTGGACAAATACGATCGCATTGTTGTCGGCGGCGGCGGAAAGTCTGTTGGTCTTGGAGGCTACATCACCGGCGGGGGACATTCTCTCTTGTCCCCCAAGTATGGCCTTGCAGCCGACCAAGTTCTTCAGATGACCATGGTTACACCCGGTGGAAAGATCCTGACCATCAACGAGGATAATCATTCTGATCTTTTCTGGGCGATGCGAGGAGTAAGTTACAAACCTCATTTGAGCGATGCAAAAGCTGATTTTTCAGGGCGGCGGTTCAACCTTTGGCGTGCTCACGTCCATTACCCTCAAAACGTACAAGACTCCCAAGATCACCTCTTCAACTTGGACCATCGCAACAGACGCCAACGCCCCATTTGTTCACGACATGATTGCCTATGTCATGTCAAAGCTTCCCTCTCTAGGAGACGCTGGCCTTTCAGGGTATATATCTATGAGTCCACGAATAGCTAATCCTGCCCCAGCCCCTGGAGCGCCAAAAGAAGTCGGCGGACTCGCTGGTATTTTTGCCGCACTGGATGTTGATGATCCGGACTATATCAACAATCTCTCCAAGTCGATCAACGAGACTATGCAGAAGCGCTTTTTTGGGGCTGTGCTTTTTACCGCTACAACAGAGCAATATCCCTCGTTTCTGAAGTGGTACGATGTTCATCACGATACAGGTGCAGCGGGACAAAGCAATTATATCGTTTCCAGACTCTTGACCAAGAAGGCGCTGGTACAAGATGAGACTGCTTTACGAGATGCACTAAAGGCAGGGATGGTTCCTTCGGGTGGAATCATGGCGCATCTGGTTGCTGGGAAGGGCGTTCGCGATGCTCATCCTAGGGGAGGCAGCATCTCGGCGAATCCGGGCTGGAGGAAATCTTATGTTCATGCGCGTAAGTTGAGTCTTCAATTAGATTGTCATTCGAAGAATACTAACGGCGTTTGCTCGTAGTTGGCGGACAGACCTTTCCTGTCTTCAACCGTACCGCTGAAGCTCAAGCAGTCCAGAATTTGATCAAAACATGGGAGCCGATGCGCAAGCTTTCACCGGACGCAGGAGCGTACATCAACGAGGTAAGTGTACGTAATCATAGGGTTGGTACTTTTTTTACTAAATGCGATAGGCACTGCCTTTCGAACCGGATTGGCAGCACGCTTTCTGGGGTAAGAACTACAAAAGACTAGTGTCTATCAAAAAGGCTGTCGATCCTTATGATGTCTTTTGGTGTTTGCCTTGTGTGGGGAATGAAGGATGGGAGCAAAAGGCTGATGGACAGCTCTGCAGGGTGAAGTAGGGAGGATCACCGGTTTGATATCTTGATATCCTGGAGGTCTGTGCATTTTGGATGTCATGTCTTGATATATGAAACTGATAGTGCCTAGTACATCCTGCATCTTTCTCAACAGAGAAGTCCTGTTGTATATCTCAATAACCCAATGCTGTTATGCCGTTTAATCTAAGCTTTTGGCTCACACACGGCAATGAAGGGTGAAATGACACCTGCTATAATTAGCAATACTCACGTAAAGAACAAAAGATAACTCACTGCTAAAGAAAAGCCTGCCCGTCTTAGCATCGTGCACGACCGTCGTAGTAGCTGGCAAAACCTCACCCTCCCCATCCTCAATCACCTTATCAACCACATACCTCCCCTCAACCTTCCTCACCCTCACCGCAGTAACAGGCGGATGAGCTCCCCAGGGATCTTTATACGCCATCAAGACGCCGAAACCGATGGGGAAGGCAGCTACCCACATGTCCCCGTTCTTATCAACAGATGCGTTGTCGAGGCCGTACCCGATGTTTATTTCGTCGACTTTTTCGAGATCGTTGGTGGGAAGGACGCGGTAGATGTGTAGACGGCCGGTTATAGAGTCGGGGACGTAGATTAAACCCTCTTTGTCGCGGCCTAGACCGTTGGGGAACTTGAGGTTGGATGCGACTTTTCGGCAGGGCTTGTCTGATTCACAGACGTGGACGTCGCCATTTGCTATGATGGGTGATAAATGGTGATGCTGCAGTTGTTAGTAACAGTATTATAGATACATAAGAATATTATACTTACGAAACCGGTCTTATAAGGCCCGTGATCGTTCGTCAAGAAGAATGTGTTACTATCCAACGCAGCGATACGGTTAGGAGTGGAGATGCCCTCGTCAGCATAAGTCCGGATATGCTTGAGTTCAGTTGCCTCAGCACCAGTGGTGAAAAGCTCAATCGTGCCATTAAAACCGTGAATATACTTTCCAGTCTCAGCATCAACCGAAGGCCTCGAGTTTATAGCTAATAGCTCAACGCGACCGTCGGAAGTGTCGATTCCAGTAAAGCCCACGAGGTGGAGGAGTCCATCTCCAGCTGTTCCAGAAAATCCCGGGGTTTTGAGAGTGCGCAGCTCGAAGCCATCGCCGTCGGGCTTGTCGATATTCAACGCCACGAATGCATCTTTTTGAGAACGGCCAGAGACGTTGAGAGCACCGACACTATATCAAGTCAGCTATTTGAACATACAATCATGGTAGGTGGCATACTTTGGCATCCAACGCTGTCGGCCATTGGGATCCGAACAAGCAAGGAACAATTGTCGCGTAGGTTCAGATAGCCACATATCTTCACAGGCCTGCATTTGAGGGTCCACGATCTTGCGACATGTGTATGGAAAGTCAGAAAGCGGCTGCGTGACTCTGCCGATGCCAAAGCCGAGCCATATTGCTTCTTTGAGGTAGATTTGGAAGAGCACGGCGAGGACTAGCACGACCGAGAGGCCAGCTTTGATGAGGATTCCGGCCATTTTTAATGTGAGAACTTTGGTGAGAGCGAGATTCAGAGTGAGCCTGAGGTTCCTCGCACCGGATATTTAAGGGCAAGCTTACTTGAAGGGTAAGCTTACTTGAAGGATGCAAATCCCCGCTTCAAGAGTCGTGCCGCAGGGATGATTGCGCCCTGAATGCTATGAAGTCAATCATTACTACATTGATAAGATAAGATGATCATGTTGCCACACGGAAAGCTGCTTACAACAGTAAGAAAGGATTCGATGTTTAAGAAGTGGTAGTGGTTCACGATGATGTTCTCCACAAAACATAGGGCAAGGGTCCTTTGCAATGGGTCATGTCTCATCATAATAAAGGGTAGTTATGTATAAATACATCAATAGCATGCAAATATCCAATCTAAGAAAACATTATAGAAAAAAAGAAAAGGTATAGTCCCATATTTACACAAGTATTTGTACGTCTGAAGCTCCAGCTTATTAAAAGAGTAATAAATGCCTCATAGTCTATCCGAAAGATCACAGAGCAGCGACCACAGCGCCGACAACAACGGCTGCCAGCACCGGAATGTTCCAGGCTGAAGCGCCGCTGACAATGACGGGGCTTGTGCCCGTCGGCGCTGAGGGCTCGTCACCGTTGGGAGTGCCGGGTGTGGGCTTGACCACGGTGGCGACCGTGTTGGTTGAGGGGAGTTGGCTGTAGCCGTCGGTGGGGAGGTAGGTGTGTAGCTCCTCGAGAGGGTTGGAGTAGACCTGTGTAGGCTTGGCATAGCCTTGGGTAGGCTGAGTGTGCTTGCCGGGGGCAGTATAGGTAGCAGTAAACGTGCCGTTGTTGTGTCCGGTGTTGTGGCCGTGGTCGTAGTCGCCGGGAGGACCACAGGTGGTGCAATGGCCAGGAACAGGCGTGGGCTTGGGAGCCTTGGGGACGGGCGTGATGGTGATGGTATTGTAGCCAATGGTGGTAGCCTCCTCGCAGCCAAAGTTGCCAGCGCCGCAGTGAATAGCCTCGGGAATGGTGAAGACGCCAGTGTAGACGGCTCCGGTGGGCTGCTCGGGGTGGTAGACTTTAGTGTTGTGGACAATCTCGGTGGTGACCTGGCCCTTGTTGCAGGGACCATCGCCAGGACAGTCAGTGATAGTGTAGACACGGGTTGAGGTGAGAACTGAGGTGTTGAGGCTGTCGGTTGGTCGGGGAGCTCCCTGCTGTCCAGTGGAAGGATACTCGTCCTCGGGAGAGTAGGTGGTGAGAGAAGTGATGTACTCGGTGGTGACGTGGCCGACGGGGCAGTCTGTGACGCTGGATGGGCATGCGGTAACGGTGTAGACCTTGCTCGTGGTGACGGTTGAGGTGATGGCGGTAGAAGGCGCCGAGGTGGCAGGTAGGTCGTAGGATTGGCCAGAACCGCCAGTAGATGCTCCAGTGGGCTTGGTGTAAATGGCAGTACCGTTGCTGTAACCAGTGGTAGAGAACGAAAGGGTGGGATCAGCAGAAGCCGAGTCGGTAACAGTATCTTGAGCAGAGGTGGTCTCGGCAGAAGTGATAGACTCAGTGACAGACTCAGTGACAGACTCGGTAGCAGACTCGGTAGAGGTAGGCAACTCAGAAGTGCTGGTAGAGTCAGAGCCGCACTCACCAACCAGGTCAGGAACAGCATCAGGACCACTGCCAATGGCAACGAGGTTAGTACCGCAGTCCTCATTATTAGCAATCCAGACATTTCTGTTATCCCAGTCATAAACGACATAAGCAGCACGCAAGAAAGTGTCACCCAGAACAGGGAACTCATCGTCCTGGAACACGCCCAGCACGCATCGGTCGTCTTGGTGCCAGATGAAGTCGGCGTAGGGCACCTTGATGACCTTGTCGCCAAACTTGAAGTCAACTGTGCCCTTGAGGTCGGCGACAGAGCAGTCGACCTCAACGTAGACGCCAATGCTGGCCTTAGCGGTGGGAAAGGCGGCGACGATCTTGTTGAAGATGGGGCCGGGGAGGGCGCTTATGGTGTAGCCGCTGTCGAGGAGGACGGGCTGGCGGCTTGCCCCGGAGAAGATGGCGTCCTCGGAGCCGTCGTCTTGGATGAGGGTGATGCCATCGAGATTGACCCAGTAGCTGCGACATGTCAGTCAAGGCTCATCCATTGCACAAACGGGTGAACTTACCGGGTGAGGCCATCAGGAGATTCTGAGGCCGGGATGATGGGGAGTCTTTCAAGACGGCCAGAGTACTTGCGGGTGTCGAGACCGCCAAAGATGACGGCACCGCGGTCGCTGTCGAGAGTGCGGATGTCGAGACTGAGAACGCGGCTGTTGATGAGGTTTTGTCGGACCATGCTGTCGATGATCAGAGGGTAGGGCGCATCCCAGCCATTGAGATCGGGGCCGGCACCCATGATGCCGACGCTGGTGAATGAACTGTCGTATGCGACACCAAAGACTTGGTTTCTGATGCTGGCAGCTGTGCGCAGGTGTCAGCAATGTCTTTGCGATACTTGGAGGTGTATACTCACATCCAATGACAACATGATCATAGCCATAGTTCCAATAAGCATAACCCGTTCCGTAGACAACACCACCTGTAGTATTCAAGTCGACAAAGGTGCTACTCTCTCCAAAATGTCCAAAGGTCGAGCAAAACGAAGGCTGCTGGGCCTTTTCGCAGACGGGATTGACCCAGAGCTCAGCAGAGCCCGTGTCGAGATTGACCGTGACCTTTTGGCCTGGTGTTCCGAGCTCGACATCGATGCTGTAAAAGAAGCCATTCTGCTGGCTCTGGAGAGCGACTTCGTTTTGTCGCTTGGTGATGCCCTTTACGACGGGGGCGCCTCTTGAGACTTTGAGGGGGAAGTGAATGAGGCCGTCGGTTTGGCTGAAGGCGTGGGTTAGGGCGGGGGCCGACGCGGCGGCGAGCAAAAGAGCGGACAACATTGTAGTTCAATCAATCACAATGTTAAGAAAGACAATAGTAATAGAGAGAATTATTATTGCTTTGTTAACCCGGCGTAGAGAGTGACCGGGGAAACGAAAGAAAAAAGTTGCGATAGCCTCAACCAGAAATAGAAACGACAACAAGGGAAAAGAGAGGTTGGAGAAAAGAGAGACAACCAAAAATGGATGGCGGGCTTTTTTGTGTTTCTATATAAAACGCACAGCGAGCACAAGCACTGCAGATGCACAGACTACAAGCCACCCTAGCGCAAACCCCTGCCTAAAACTCCCTAGCTGTGGGCTTGTGCCTGGCGCTAACGCCAAAGGGAGCCTCGTGTTGAGCGGCCACCGTCAAGACATGGGATGGGAAATGAGAGGGTGTCTCGGAAGACGAGAAACAATTGAGAATACCATTGTCAATACCTCAGAAGCACAATAACGGATACCCGCAGAAAATACGAGCATCCCTCGTGCAGGCCACGTCCCCTGCCTAAGAGGGCATCACCACCAAATATAGCCTCAGTCAGCCCTTTGGTGTTGTTGGCTGTCGATCCCTTGTTTTAGCGCTCCACTGGACCCCCTCCACGCACGCTCCCTTGAGCCGAACAGCCGTAGGTTGATTGTCGTGTCGAGTCGTATTGTTGCAGTGAAATTACGGGACGGGGTTATTCCCAGCAACTTGGAGATTCAGATCCGATCTCAGCTTCTTCAGCTCAGCTGAAACACCTCATGTGGGGAAATGTTGAAGCCACAGGTCATCAACGTCGTCAGTTAAAGGGAGTCATCCGACGAGACATTGCTTTCCCGGGCTACAGGCTACAGCAAATTCTCTTACGACGCTGCGCTGTGCAGGTTAATTTTCTGCACTTAACCGCCCAGCCAATGTCATACGACGCCTCTCACCCAGTCTCTCTCATTTCTTTAGCCGAGTAACGTGAGCATACCAAAACCAAAACCCCGCAAGTCAACCAACCACCCTTTGATTATCACAACCAACGCTGCTGGCCGAGTCAACCGCGTGGATTCAGCGCCACGTTTCCAAACGACTTTGACTTTTCGGGTTCCTGAGCTCGTCTGACAGTAATTACGCTCAACCAAGAGCTGTGCACGGGGCGGGGCTGGAGGATCTGCAGCTGCTAAAGTCAAGGGGCTGGCTTGTGCTACCCTGTACACTTTGACTTTGGCCACGGTAAGCCACAGTAAGCCGCACTTCCAACAACAGTGATAAAAAGCAGTGCAGTGTAATTTCAGAGGCTGGATAATACGTCTGTCAAACGTCATTATGTGTGATTTCAATTGTGATCAGCATGGTGTACACAGCCATTGCTTTTCTACCTAGCCAGCGAAGCGTTGTGTGGCGCCACATTACGACCTGTCATTCTACGTGATCACAATTCAAATGGCTGGGCATGCACTACCCTAGACTTTATTGCCTCCAAGTGAATGCTTCTGTAATTCTAGGACATACATGTGACAAACTGTGGTAGACCGCGGTACCGCAGTTCTGACTTACTTACGCAAGCCTTGAGTAACGAGGTCTTTGGCTCTGATTTGAATGTTCAGAGTTTCAATTGATTGTTATTACCAGACGCCGATATGTGCTACTAATCAACATCATACAAAATGTGAGCTCGTTGTTATCCAGCAAGACAAGTTTATATTCGTGAGCACAATAGAAGTTGATGGTTACATACGACAATGCTAGTGATCAATATTCAGTTGAGCAAACCAGGTGATTTCATGTCGGCCATTGCCCATGAACCCAAACCATTCTAGCCCCTATCTCAGAAACAAGGATAGAGCCCCAACCAGATCATCGAAAGCTCAAAACCTCATCCTGAACTATCCCTTGTCTATAATCTCGGATTGTCTCTCCTTCCATGAGTCCCTCAATGTACGACTCACCCACAAGTGACCAATACCTCCCCGAGGGCCGTATTAGATATGGGACATCTCCCCCAAAGATGACCGAGACTGTGTCACCCCGACACGTGTTTGATGGACCTATAGCCATCCGTCCATTCAAAGTTATAATGAAAGCTCGGTCAAAACAGTAGTTACGTACCAGAGCTGCGTAATGCTCCTGGACCCCTCCGGTCGACGCTTCGCTTATCTGTATCATTGCGTTGCTTTTCCCGTTCTGCTTGATTAATGGAGGCTTGAATTCATGGTTTCTTTCAAGAAAGCCGTGTATCCAAGCGACGCCGTCTGCGAAGGCCTGGTTCATATTTTTTCCATTGAGACGGTGTTGTCTCGCCGTTGTGGTTTGGATGAAATGACTCATCCACGTAAGAATGTCAAAAGATGGCATGAGTAAGAGAGCCAGTCTCAGAACTGGTGCCATCCGCGCATCGAACTCATCGATTGGTCCTCCCCCACTGTATCGGTCGACGTCAAATCGATGAACATAGGCCACTTCATCGACTCTGAAGCCGGTCAATTGCAGAACTGAACCGTCCTCTGGAACAGTATTTTTGTCTGGAAACACTACCCCCAAGCCATTAGAAGCCGAGTAATGTTGCGGAAAACCAAGCTTTGCCGGCTTGGTGATATCTGAATGTTCCACCCAAGAGAGGCTTGCCGAGATGCCCAGGTTGTGTGTATCAAAGTCGCTCCAGTCAGGACACCAGGAAGGGAGTTTCAGATTATATAGACGGTGTTGTCTCGCCTCTGTTCCGTCCAAGCACCGAGCGCGTGTCAGCATGGCAAGTGAACGGTTTCTTTTGAGCATGAACCGTGCCACGCGCTGGTATAGAGTAGTCACATGAATGCCATAGTCTGGCTTCAACTCATCCGGCAGGGCCGAGCTATCTTGAGACTCAGCTGCTAATCCCAACAGGCCGTAAACCTTGTCTCTCTGGTCGGTCGCATGGAACTTGATCTGCGTGATGGACATTAAAGCGTCGAGAGGCCAGCGTATACGTGTACGTCGGAGGGTGGTTATCGTATCGACGTTTCGTAATTGCTCTAGGGTTTGGTAAAGTCGCATGTAGCCGGATCTTCGCATCCATGCGGCTACCCAGCCCAGAGATTCCCAAGCGTAGCGGTGCTCGCCATGGAGGATGATTGGATCCTGCTGCGACAGAACGACTTCTTGCACAATCCACATTCTAGAAAACCATCTTAGGCTGATTAATTGCTTCAAGTATTCCCATTTCACATCATGCCATGGAGGAAGACCTGAAGCGATATGTGATTCTTCTTGGTATGCGCGAATGGGTATGTCGGATAATGATGTTGCTGTTGGGTTTTGTTTTCGGAAAACAGCGTATATGTCATCAATGAGCTGCCATGCACCAGGAGAAAAGATTGGATCAGCTTCTCCAAGCCAAATAACTGTTCTGTTTGACTGGGTGTAAATACGCCCCATCAAAGCCACTTGCGATTCTCGTTCGGGCACATCCTCCTGATTGATGCAGATACTGTCGAGCCATATATGTGTGAGTGGAGGATCTAGCTCGGGATTTTGAATGCTAAACTCCTGGAGACGACGGACGAGGGTGGAGAGACTGCTGCTTATTTGTATCTCTTCACTGTCTGGTATTGTCTTGGCCGGTTTATCATCGACCCAGGCGTGACTGAGGGCATAGTATGGTGGAGCGTCGTCAAGTGTTACTACTTCAAGATCTCCGGATACAGGATCGTCAAGATATGGGCTAAGGCGTATTAAGCGGATTTGAGAAGCTGAAAGAGGGATATAGAGGCCGCTTATGGTGGCCGTCATGTTTTGGCATGGGTGTTTTGAGGCTGTGAGTGATGAGATTGTGGTAGGGGAAATTCAACACCACCCCGCTGTGGGGCCGTCGTATTGAATCGAGTGATGCGAGTGGCTGTTCCACGAACGACATGGAGATATCTAAACCCATGGACGGACTGGGAAACTCAACCCTCTTCGGACGGTGCAAACAAAAATCTCACTTTTATAGGAAAACGCGACTTGGGAAAATCAACCTGGATGAATGTTACTGTGGCTCGCGTCGGTATGCTATCATTTCTATAAGCAGAGCGCCTGAAGTAACAGTAGGGTAGAAGGAGGCCTGAGGGAAGAAAAGAGGAGATCTCGGGTGTTAACATGGAAACGGCGTATGGGGGAAAAGGATGCACTGAATGGATTTGATCTTGTTAGTGCGCCCTAGGTGAGCTGGATAGCAAACACTGCAATCGCCTCACTGTCGAGAACAAGCTGTGTTTACCTGGTCCACGAGAGTATTGCAGTTTAGGCTCTGATTGTTCTAATGCTAAGAGAATCATTACTAGCCGTTCTAACCTATGTAATAAAAGTGAATTTGACATTCTGATTTTCCAGTATGTTTTCGTAATGTGCTTATGAGTCTGATTGTGTGGCTGTTGTCTCTTGGTGACGCTATGGGATGCTCCAGCTCTGCTTATTGGGACTCATGTGCCCTTAATAAAGGTTAGGGAGATGTGAAATTGCATTATGATCAACTGTGACGACGAGAATGTTGAGTAGCCGCAAGTGGGCGGGATAGTTTGGCAAGCTAGGACAGACAGTCATGGTATGACTGGTGGTGCGGAACCAAAGTAGGTGAACCATCCTGAAAGAGATACACATGCCTCTCTAGAACTGATAAGTAGATGCAAAACTGCTGAACTTATGTGATTTTGTTCCAAAATGCAATAAGTTGCTAATAGGTGCCCTAAGGACCCTGCTTCTCATTAACTGTAACAGATATCTTGCGTATGGTAGTTAGTTGTTCGAAGATAGCATATATAAGCAGTTGCTTCCTTATCGGAAGCCCCAATTCTCTTGTATATCTGACTAAAGTCTTCATCATTTTCAGCGAACTGAAAGCACCTAGTCTAGAGAACAGCCAAATCGTTTGAGCATTCTCGATTCTACACCAACAAAACACACAAACTTAACCCGCAATAACTCACGGAAACAGAATGTGCTGGCTAACCTTCGTAAGCAAAGTCTGCTCGACGTGCCAGGAGGAGTACAATGGCTGGTTAACTCGAGAGAATTGCAGCCAGATTTCGGGAGACCTCAAATACGGAAAATGTCGAACGGGCGTCCAGAAGCGTGAGATTGAAGAGCCTGGCGAGTGCTGTATCTGTCGGGAGGTCCGAGATCGCAAGGAAGAAGACGAATTTGAGAATGGGAGGGCAACTAAGAAGGCCAGGCGATGATATTGAGGGCGTGCCCTGGGTCCTGCATCGAGAACTAGAGCTCCAGAGTGTGTGATATGTTGCGAGGAGCCACGATAGTCAGACCTGGTATAATTAGTACTAGGATAGATCATTCATCATGTACAATATCAGCTCTCATGTCATGAAGCAAACTATAAGTTACAAGTCCAGCTGCGCCTCTCTACCGGCGTACTGCAACCCGCTTTGCTGAAACCTTTGCCTATAGAAATGTGGTAAGGCTTTTTAGTATTTATCACTCAGTTACAGCTTTATTCAACAGGAATTTGACCTTAATATTGGTCCCGAGAGTCTGTTTCCTTTTTCCTTATGCATGCTAGACCCGCTTGGTTATCTAACCACTGAGTGCATAGGTCGGCCCATGGTAAACCTTAGGAACTATATGGTCTGTCAGCACCAGAGAGTGCCGAAAGCTACCAGGAGATACTGACTCTTTATTTCCGGCGTTGATTCGCTTTCTTATATATGGATAGTTATGGGTTTCTCCTAGATATCATGCTACTTGAGCTTACATACGAATGGATTTCCGTAGATCAAAAGGTTCAGAACCGAGCCAAGGAAACAATCATAAAGAGGAGTCAGGGAATGTAGGTTGTTGCCCCAAGATGACCCGGCAAACCATTCTGACACATGTATAGGTTCAGATTTGCCTGCCTTCAGTGGCGGGATCTCAAATTCTGTGAGACCACCGAGGATAGACGCGGACGAGCAGCTCCTCCAGATCTCCCCAACTCTCATGAAAGAGACAACACTAGAGTCCATCTGTCGCCATCTAATCGTCAAGAGCTCTTGAGAAAGCCAATGGGTATTTCCGCAAGCGCCTGTCGCAGAATACTTTGAAGACAAGCACGGTATCAATGCCGAGAAGGCGGATGAGTATGTGACTTGTTTGATGATACGATGTCTCATTGACTGCTTCTCAAAATTTTCGCTGTCGGATTTTAACGAGAGTTTTAGGGAGTTTATGAAGACACCTGCCGATAGTGGAAACGTTTTGGACATTCGCCATCCGTTTCAGCTGTGTGTGCAACGATACTGGCTAGATCACGTAGATCGTATCGTGGGACGTGGAGGAGAGGCGACAGGGGCATCGCAGGCTCTGAAGGCTTTTCTGGGAGCCAATGGACCTCAGGAACCGTCAAGTCATCATTACCAAGCATGGTGTGTGAGTGTAGAGCTCGGTGGCTGGTCGGCAGTCCCAATCATAGGAATTGCGACTCTGAAGTCTTTTCAACGATCCATCTTTGGCATCTGTGCTCGAGGATGGCATACGTTGCTGAAGGACTGGTGGAACGTGGATATTTACCCCCACGCAGATAACTTTCTCGGAGATGATCTATTATTTCTTGCCGCTTCTAAAGGCTACACTGATCTTTGTGACGAGTTGATTGAGCCAGGAAGCGATGTCAGCAGAGATGTAAGCAGGCGAAGATCGCCTGCGATAAGCTCGGCCATAGAACGACCTTGGTACATTGAAACGTTGAAATTCCTTCTCGAGAAACAGGCAGATCCGAATCAGGTAGTATGTGGCCAACGTCTACTCTGCTTAGCATCTGGAAAGGGCTATACACATGCTATCAGGCTTCTTCTCGACTTCAACGCCGATCCCAACTTCTCCTGTCCCCAGTGTTCGTACGAAACACCGTTATTGGCGGCCGCATTTGAGGATAATCTCGGTGTAGTGAAAGACCTGATTGGTGCTGGCGCTGTGGTAAATAAACCACTGGAAGATGGGGTTGGTAGTGCTCTAGGAGCAGCTTTGGTTGGCAGAGGGTTCGGTGTACCGAATGTGCTTAAGTATCTCTTGGAAGGGGCACACGCTGATCCAAGTCTTTTGTCCACCCATCTACCCAAGGACCCCGGCTTTTCGAATTATGATGAAGATGATTTGGAGGAAAGAGCATGTTACCTTGGGAAATACGTATCTGAAGAGGCACTCGGGCAAATCATGGATTTTGTGGATAGTACTAGGTACGGATTCTAGGTTAATTAGAGTAGAACACCAGATGCCTTTATAATGCTAGCTGAAGCTTGGATCCGGAAAAATGCGTCAATGAGAGTAGGGTCCACTGCTCCGGAGACCAGCATGGCGATGGCGGTTTCTCCGTAGGTCCACTAAGAATATATAGAGTCAAGATGAATGGTATTTATGATAATGTCTTGTGTGGTGGGGTCGTGAGCACGACATACTACCCAGAATGCACCCAAGACGATCTTGAAGATATATCCCGCATTTAAGTGGCGGATGGGAATAGCCGGGTGGGTAGGGATCATTAGTAGCCTGCAGAAGAGTTGATCTCACGACAACATTAGAGATTTGAAGATGCCCAGAGATTTGCTGAGCAATTGTGCCAGATCCAGACGTCGACATCCTGGAGGACCAACGACTACATGAACACCAATTTAAATCACTGAATGTGAGATTATTTAAATAAAAAGACTCAATTCAACTGCGAAACAAGACTTGGACAAGTTTTATAAAAAATCAAGGGACAAAACCCAGGTTCGCCGAACTCAGCACGACATTGGCTCCGCAAATTGTCAATTGATGGCGCAAGCAACAGGATCAATGGCGTTGTACCCAATTGCAAGGGTCTATGTTTCACTCTTTACATTTCCTCGGAGAATTTATGACACTTGGTTGGATAACTCCCTGTTCTTTACTTACTCGCAAATATCATTTCGTAGTGCATAAACTAGGACACAAACTATAGTCTTGGTTCTCTAACGTCACAGCATGGATTATGTTCATATGGAGATAGTGTTCCATTCTGATGGGTCTCTCTTGTGGCAACATGATTCATGTTCTCTTTTATAAATGCTGCTGTGACGCTGTCTAGTAAATTTTGTCAGGTCAAACTGCACGAGGCTTCACCATGACTTCCCACCAGCAACCAATTGTTGCTTCGTCTACAGTGTCAGACTCTCCGTCTGATCGCAGCACTCACAAAGACAACAAGAACAAGGCCAGCGATGGATATGTCAGCGACTCTATCCCCCCGACAGCCCCCGCTTTGGCCTCCCAGCAGGAGCAGCGCATGGAAGCAGCCTTAGGCGATGCCATTCTCCGATTTCTTCGCATTCGAAAACCACGAAAGGACAACGTCTACGATCTTGACGCGGTACGATTACAGAAGCCTGCATGTTATGACGAACTAGGCTGACTCGAACAAGATCGCTACTCAACCTAGTATTTGGGACTCGGACGATATCGAACAGTACAAAGAGCTATACATCCATCCGCAGTGGGAGAATTTGTCGTCTTTTGATCCTAACTTTAGATGGACATGGCGAGAGGAAAATGCGGCGCGACACAAGGTTGACTGGAAGATTATGGTGAGAAGACTTGTCAGAAGAGTCCTGCATTGTGAGATTAACCCTTCTAGGTTTGGGTATGTGTTATGTTTGCAGCCTTGAACATTCAGCGAAACAACATCGCCAATGCCGTCTCGGACAATATGCTTGATGACTTGGGCATCACACGAGCCGACTACGTGAGTTACTGTCTCTCTTTCTATCCTGGCCAGTTGTTAGGATGTCAGAATACAGTACTAATAAGCACTAGAATATTGGACAAACTATCTCTCGTGTTGGCTTTCTCGCCGCTGAACTGCCATCTCAACTGATTTCCAAGCGGTAGGATAATTGTGGCCGTACCGTCGTCAGTCATGCTCACTGAATCTAGTATTGGTCCCGATCTGTGGATTCCGATCCAGATTTGCATCTTCAGCCTTATCGCCGCCATGCAATTCTTCTTGAATGGGCGCGCATCCTTCCTGGCTACTCGATACTTAATGTGAGTTTCATAAAAGACTCTGGGTTTACTCGACTAACTATTTAGTGCCACATTTCAAGGTGGTTTCATTCCGTATGTCTTTCCTGTCGCGTATTGCGTGTCTGTCTAACATTATAGCGATACAATTCTCTATCTGAGTTACTGGTACACTGGAACAAGAGTAGGTTATATGAACTCTTGTCTTCGCACACGTTACTGATCTTTTCAGCTCCCGATTCGATTGGCCTGGTTTTGGATGTCTTCTCAAATAGGTACGCTATCAATGCCTGGAATGAAAACACTCATGCTAATATCGTCCTTAGTTGACATTGGTGTCGGCTTCGCTGCCGTCGGCCTAGTGTCAATGCGTGGAATACTAGGCTATGCCGGTTGGCGCTGGCTCTTCCTCATTGAGGGAATCTTCACCTGTCAGTCTTTACCTGCCTTCCGTTGCAGCACACGCTAACTTGGCCAAGTTTTCATTGGGGTTGCATCCTTCTTCATGATGCCTCAGTCTCCCGCTCGGACCAAGAGCGCGTGGAATCCTAAAGGCTACTTCACTGAGAAGGAAGAAAAGATCATCGTCAACTCTGGTAAGCCCCTCAGCAGACTCATGACTGTTCGATGCTAATGGTTGTCTAGTCATTCGAGACGATCCCCAAAAAGGCGGCATGTACAACCGACAAGGTCTTACTGTGAGACAAATCTGGGAGTGCGCCAAAGACTACGACATGTGGCCTCTCTATGCTCTCGGACTGCTCTTCGGCTTACCCAAGTATCCTGTCGACCAATATCTGACGCTCTCTTTCCGTGGTCTTGGTTTCAATGTCATCGAGACCAACTTGTTATCGATTCCGTACATTGTCGGTTCGAGTATCACGATGCTGGTCATTACGGCTGTGAGCGAGCTTTTCAACAACCGAAGTTTTGTCGCCATGGCTGAGGACGCCTGGCTTCTACCATGCTTCGTGGCACTCATTGCTCTGCCCGACCCCATCGGGCCTTGGGTGTACTTTGCTATATCAACAGTGCTGCTTTCATTCCCATAGTGAGTATTGGTCCCACGCAGCGCATTCTCGGTACTAATAATGTCCAGCACTCACCCAATTCAAGTCGCCTGGACAAGCCGAAATGCTGGGTCTGTACAAAACAGAACAGTTTCCGCCTCGTAAGACAATCTTCCCTCCAAGACTCAAGTCTATCTGACAACCTATAGGCTCTACAACATGTGGGTTCAAGTCAGTGGAATGATTGGAGCCAACAGTAAGTCACTCACATCTCTTCAGTAGTCCAATAACTCACAAATTTAGTCTACCAACCTTCAGATGCCCCACGATATTTCAAAGCAAACAAAGGATTGCTCGTCATTTGTATTTGGATGTGTGTAAGTACAGCCATGTTGTTTCTACCAAAAATTTGATGAAACTCACATCGTCTCAGCTCATACAATATCCCGCAACGTACTTCTACTACAAGTGGAGGAACAACCAAAAAGCCAAGAAATGGGATGCCATGACTCCAGAGGAACAACACCAATATTTAACAACCACTACGGACCAGGGAAACAAGAGGTAAGTTCTTGTTTCTTTTGGCTGTAGTCCTGATACTAACATTCGGTACAGGCTCGACTTTCGCTTTGCAACCTAGACTGGGAGAATAGAGGGCGAATGAGGCAAGACATGATGGTAGAGCTATACATGACACACGATAGGCTTTCGAGACTAGAAGGGTCGAGTTGATTCAAAATTTCTGTTCATTACCACATCAAGCCGGGAGCCTTGGGTATTTGCCACATGCATAGAATAGAGGCCTTGTCGAGGGGCTCCCATGATCAAAGTCGTAAAACTATGCATATAGCACAACCCTTGCAACTATTTTAGCCCTGGCGTATGGTTGATCTATGACGGTTAGTGACATGTTGCAACTATCGCCATTCTACTTGATATTCTCTACCATTAGCATAGATGTCAGACCCTGAGGGCTGAAAAGAACTACTGTTGCCTTACACAGGCTGTACACGGCAAGTACAGTTATAAAGCAGTTATAAACACAAATTGATATTTTAGACGAATACGTATACATGTCTTTGGCCGTTGTTGATGAGTTTGACAGAAGCCAAATCTTAAAGGGCTCAGGTCATGGGATAAGCATGTGGTATCAGACCTTTGACAATTTTGTCGTCGAACGAGGGTATATCCAGAAGGCGTCGGATGGATATACCCTGGAAATCCACCCCATGTTCTCTATTGTTGGGAGAGTATACCTATTCGAGGCCTGGGTTAGCCTTTCAAACAGGGTACTACTCAAGACAGCCTTTTGTGCCTCATTGGAAGTTTGCTGTTTCTGCCCAAGACGCCAGAACCCACCTTTGCAGTTGGAACCTTGGAACTTTCTCGCAGCACTCGAGTTCTGCATAAGGGAAATTCCACCGGATTCATGGATGATAAAGTTACTATTGTCCCCTACGACGTGGAGGAAGTGGGATTACCCTTCAAGCCTCAAAGTCCACGTCAGGGAAAAGCTGTTTCAATTACTGGAAGCTCTTTCGTTCAAGATGCCCCTACTTGATCAGAAGATACGGCACATGGCCCTCTATGCAACGGCTACTTTTCTCTGCTCCGTTTTTGAGGAAGAGCCCGGCACATCAACACTGAAACGTGTCCTAGACTTTTCAAAGAAGGGCCAGGGTCTCATCCTGACCCTGCATCCAGCAGATAACAAAGACGTCATCAACCTGATCCGAGCGTATCTGTTGACGGCGTCAATCGTCTCTTCCCATTCTCTGGGGGATCTTGAGCAGGCCCACGGAGCTTGGAAGCAGATGAAGTTCCTGAACGAAGCTCTGCACCTACCAGAATCGTCACTCGATCACCGTGGCCCCACTCAAAACACAGGATCCTTTGGGAGTAATCCCTGGCTTGAAGACCAGAAAGCTCTGGTATCCGAAGTTCTTAGGGCTTTGCGATCCGCCATGGAAGAATGGGAAAACGGTAACTTGCCAGCATATGAGGTCAAGACCCAACAAACACTGATACAAGAAAGTCTTGGAATATTTCTCAAGACCGAACCTATATTCCCTCCCGGTGTTCATTCACCCGAAGACGTGGAGAACTTGGTTCTCTCTGGCCCTTTCAGTGTACCCAAAGAACCTTCTTCAGAGCCCAAGGCTCATAAGCTTTCTGAACTTGAAATTTCCTATGAAGCTGGTAATTGGCTCGACACATGTGAAAGACACATCTCCATGACAGTCGATGCTGTATTGGTAGATCAGTTTGAGGAAGTGGGCAGTCATCTCGAGTCTGTCTACAGGCTGGCCAAACTAAACTCAGCTTCAGAACCCTTCATCACTACCGTTCAAGCTTGTCGAAATCGAATCTTCATGGCGCATCTCGCCTATATTTGCCATGTCACTATATTTCCCGCGAAGTATTTCCACGAGGGGCAGGATACGGATTCGCGAGAAAGATGAATAATACCCTGCATCTGAGTTTCGTCAACGAGAACTTCTGGAGGTCACAAGCCCTCTTATGGCCGTCTGAAGATCAAAAGCCTTTACTTATGAAGAAGTTGGAGTGGTGGGAGTGGTGGCAATGGTTCCTCGAGTCTCAGGCACAGGATAAGAGCTGGGTCACGCATGTGCGCGCCAACCTTGGTCTATATCTCAGGGAGGCCCAGTTAATGGACCTCATCTTCATCTTTAGTGGTTTCAACAACTTCGACAAGGCTCTCATACTTCTCGATGAGCTCGAACTATTGTGCAACAACTCCGTTTTTGTTCACTTTCCGATACAATCGTCTCCTTTGCAATGCATTAGGACTTGCTTTGAGCTTGCCTTCCAGCATTCATCGATCGGTCAACAACTTGATACGTGGAAACTTGACCCTACAGAAGCTGGAAGCTATCGCAATCTAGTCACTCAGCTTCTCGAGCTTCGGCCCAGCTTTTGTACTTGGTTCCCGGATAGAATGGCCGAGGGCTTCCAGTATGCCGCCGAAAGGCTTGAGCTGTACAGCTACCAAATTGCGATGCGTGACGCAGCTCAGTCTCCTGATCCCATAGCCTTGAGAACGATCTATCGGAGACTTGTGTCTTTGATCAAAGGGGGATCATTCTGTCTTCTGAATAACGATGATCTTCTTACAGTCAGAGCCATGGGATTACGATACAATCTTGACCGGGCTCGGGATGGCCAGCAGTGGCAGGATGCAATTTCACTTTGCGACGAGTACTTGGAGATGTCGCATGCTTCTGCGAGGGATCTTCCCCGTGCGCAAGACAGTTGGGTCATGGCCAAGCATGAATGTGAATGGCATGCTATTTCTGACGCCATAGAAGAGGCTGAAGCCAACCTGGATTTCGAGACGTGCATCTTGCTCCTGAAGCAGAAGTACGACATTGCCTGGAGGCAGAGGCAGACCCCCGGAATAAGTAAAAGTGTGATCTATATCGTGGGTCCCCAACTGTATTCTTTCCGAATAAAGTTATATCAGGATGAATGCCTAGAGTGTCTGAGTTGGCTTCAGAAAACTCAACAAGCCGGTCAAGACACGGAGCTACTGTCAAAGGAGGAGGTCCGGCGATCACGCCACCAACTTGTGAAGCAGCGCGTTCTAGGCAGGGGTTGGAAGACATCACGGCGAAAAGTCGGCAAAGGTTGCCACAGAATCGTTGGGGTAGGCAATATCCACCGGAAACTTTCGCGACACCTGAATTCTTCAGGTCGTCGCCGACTCAGGGAATCAAGATTCCAAGATCAGTCGGCAGATAATTGCCAGTACGGGCATGATCGGGATCAGTTTCGGAGGCCTTTTGGATGTCAGTCCAGCTGTCGTGGGGGTTATTGCTTTCAAGATTAGGTATTGCTTGGTGCTTACAAACTTCATCTCACAATTATAGAGACCTGTGACCTTAATTTTCACAATTTATCGTGTCCAGTAACCCAATACATTCACTGTCGTGACTGTGGGTCCTAACTCTTCTGTTTCTGAGAATGGAGAATCTCAAGGGAGCAGAGGTGTTTCATGAGCGCTTAGGAATGATGAATCTACCCATCGCACAGCTAAGCCTTCTCCCAATTACTTGCTCTCATCCACAATTGCTCGTACTCGTCACCCTGAGCTACATGCACGCTCTTTCTCTCCCCCCTGTAGGCGTTGTATTTGTGTGTCATTTTAAAGACTTGACTCTTACGCGCATTCGGGGCCATGAAAAAACTCGAATAGATCCATTTAGATCATCTCTTTATCTATAAACCTACCCAGTGGGTATAGTGAGATTGAATGTGTGTTCATTAAACCGCTACGTCATCATACCTATCGCACTGAAATAGAATAGTTGTGATTTAGTGAGAGTTCGTTCCTATTCAACAATGATTGATAAAGCCTACAACCAACGATGGAAACTCCACACATTAAATGACAGAACTGATTGTTATCACCGCTCCAATGACTTCCGCCGCAGTGATGCACGATTTTAGTACAACAATAGAAGCGCACCCTTACATACAAGGCAAAGGCATAAATAGCCACTTGCAAGGCTCAAAGGTCGGCCTTGGGTTGAACTTTACCTAGCAAATATCTCAACAACCAATAACCTTCAAATCATTCATTCGGGCACTTGACCAACATACAGCGCCAGATTTCCGCAAAAATAATGTGCTACATAGATCGCATTAGGATGTTCTGCATGAACTGTAAGAGACAGTACAACATGTGGCCAGTGAACGAGATTTGTGATCAAGTTCTTGACATATCTCATTGGGGAGAGTGCGATATGTCAATCGATAGGCGCGACTTTTATAAATGGGGAGAATGTTCTAATTGCAGGGAGCGCCGTGAGATTGCGGAAGAAGAGCGCCAGAGGTTGAAGCAGGCCGGGAAGTGAGGAACTGTCAAGCCTTGACGAACGGTCGCATGTGTGTGACATAGTCTGGACAGGCAGGATAATCAGTCATGGTAGATAAGCAATCAGAATGTCATCCCAACTTCAGCCTTGTTCCCGTGAGCCATTAGGACAGTGAGATTTGAGGTAAAACATAAAATTCAAAACAGGATACTATAACAAGACAAGCCACTGTGAGGACCCCTTTTCCCTGACCTATAACACCAAAGATCCAGGTCCGGCAAATAACAAAACAAAGTTAAAATGTTATTCCTCGCGTCCACAAACTTCTAGAGAAAGAGAATAGTCAAACAAGCCCTGCCTCATTGGCCTGGCTCCCAGATCACGCAGCAATTACTTGTCTTTAGTCTGTCCAAGCTGGAGATAGATCAAATAGCAACGGATCATCTCAAGGAATAGCAGTCACCGTTCAAGCTGACTGCGTTGCTCTTGATACATAAGGTAGCAGACGTTATATCAGTAAAGAAGCCTTGTTTTCGTCCACGCTTAAACATGCTTTAATACCGAAATTGAGCTATATACTCTCAAGGTACGATTATTCAACATGCATGAGATAATAAGCTTTACTTTAGTATGGTTTGTGAACTGTGTAGTCCGCAAATGATGCAAACTTAAATATGTTATATCTAAAAGAGGCAACAAGTTCAAGCTCGCCAATCATCGATTTCTAGTGGGTAGTTATTGGTTTTCACTTTTCTATTGTTGGTCAGAGTTTGATAAAAACTTGCTTCAAGGTGATTTATGTCGTTGGCAAAGATTTACTCACTCCCACACTTCGCCGTTGTGGCTATCAGAGGATTATAGCTTATGCCTCGTTTTACTATGAAAGGTTTTATAACAGTATAGAATACTCTTAGCCACAAAGCTATCTTTTTACTATTTAATAGTGAATCATATTATATGCGTAAATAAATACAGTTAGCAGTGAAAGCATTTATTAATTGGTAACACTAATTTTATATATTCATAGTTTTACAAAATATTGATTCTATAACAGTGATGGTATGAAACAGTAGATTTATATAATAGTGCCTCAGGGTCCATGGGTAGTTAAGCAAAGCTAAGCATATAGAAAGACATAATGCGTAGGAGTAAACCATTACCGAAAGCAGGTATAAATAAATATTCTTTCTAAGCTCAAGGGTTAGTTCTACCACGCATCCCACTATCAGCTTTTCTAACAAGCTACACAATTTCAACCATTGCATATACCATTAGGCCTTTACTCAAGAGCATACGTTGAGACTGCTGTTTACCTAAGGAAATCTTTTTCAAGTGCAATTTACTGAATGAATCGCCTACATTACGTCTGCCCGACCTGTCAGAAGGATCATACTCTGTGGCTAAACAATGTGACCTGTACCGAGGTTTTGGACACGTCCCACCAGGTTGAGTGTAAGAAGGAAACTAAGAAAGGTGGTTTTTACCCACAAGTTGAATGTCTGAATTGTCGAAATGGTTGTAAGATTGAGAAACACAGGAAGTCCAAGGATACGGAGAAATAAAGAACGTAGAAATTACACCAGGCCAATTGAAATCATCGATTGAATCCTTCAAAGGTTTTAAGGTACTAGGCAGGAACTTTGTTCGGAGGAAGCGAGTCGGGTTCTTTGTAAATGCCTCAACATTGCATGTGCAGGGTCTTACACGAAAACACCACCAACGTCTTGTTGGTGGCGCTACATGGCTACTTAACAGATAAAACTAGTACAGAGCGAGGGATAAGGTTAACGTTGAAGGGCCGTTTGTTAACGGTCTAGGTTGTCTATCAAGGTTGCAATGGCGGGTCAAGAGATCGAGAACGTTGAATGAGCAGCCTCATCACGTCATTGGCAGAAATCAAGGTGCTAGTTAAGCATATTATTTACCTTAATGGACGATAAACGTGGAGACGTGATCCACGCAAAATTGGCTCTAAAAAGATGAGCGCGGTGCCAAGATACCTTGATAGTTACCGCTTAGTGGAAACTGTGAACCCGGATAGATAGAAACAAACTAGGTCAAGGATTTCTAGTAGAGAAACCATCAAATATTCTCTTCTTGTGATTTGCTCGTTTATTGAATATGACGCCACGGAAAAGATCCTCTTTCCTAGTTTTCACTCTGGATCATGTCGTTGGACTGTTGGTTTACTGCAGCTTCACCTTGAACCCTGTCACATTTATCCAACCCCCACGACTCGACAGGAAAATGGCTCCAGGGCTAGGGACGAAAGGAACATCGCTTATGTCCAGTTGAGAACCCGGATGCTACCATGAATTCTCTAGAACCTTTATATAAATACCCTGAAACACCTCCTGCATACAACCTCTCGTCTCCTCAGCCTCTCAGCCTCATCTCAACCCAACACCACTTGAACCGACAGCCCCAAAGACAAGTCTTTCCGTCCTACCACCTTCAAGATGATGTTCAAGTCCACCGCCGCGGCCATCCTCCTCTTCGGAGCTGCCACCGCCACTCCCATCTTTGGCCGCCAGGAAGCCAGCCAGACCAAGGCTGCTCCCGAGGCTACCCACGCCAGCGATGTCTACAACTGGGCTGATGGCTGGACCAAGAACTACCCCATCCATCAGTCTTGCAACTCGACTCTGCGTCGTCAGTTGACTACTGCTCTGGATGAGACTGTCCAGCTGGCTCAGCACGCCAAGGACCACATTCTGCGACACGGAAACAAGTCTGAGTTTGTGCAGAAGTACTTTGGTAACGGCTCGACTTCTCAGCCTATCGGTTGGTACGACCGCGTTATCAACGCCGACAAGACTGGCATGCTGTTCCGTTGCGACGACCCCGACAAGAACTGTGCCACTCAGGACGGTGAGTAACTATCCATCACACTATCGAGGCATTATACTGATAAATATCAGCCTGGGCTGGCCACTGGCGAGGTGAAAATGCCACCGAAGAGACCGTTATCTGCCCTCTATCCTTCGAGATCCGCCGCAGCCTCGACTCGGTCTGCGGTCTCGGCTACACCGTTGCCGCCTCCAAGCTTAACACCTTCTGGGCTACCGACCTTCTTCACCGTGTCCTCCACGTCCCTACCATCAGCGAGGAAGTTGTTGACCACTTCGCCGAGGACTACACCGATGTTCTCGCTCTCGCCAAGTCCGATCCTTCCAAGAGTGTTATCGACAGTGACACTCTTCAGTACTTTGCCATTGACGTCTACGCTTACGATATTGCTGCTCCTGGAGTGGGATGCACCGGCGAGGTTGATGAGGAGGAGGTTGAGGAGAAGGTGACTCCTAGCAGCACTGCCCAGGCTACTGCTAGTGCTACCCAGGACGCCGATGCTTCGTGCCACACTCACGATGACGGCTTTGTTCACTGCTAAGCTTGAGCATGATATGACCTGATGTTTGATTCTAATGATCCCTTTTTCGTTGGGTTGAGGTATGTCGCTCGATGCAAGTCTTGCTTCTCCTTGACAGCGAACGTCTGAAGGAAATGCACTCTTTTACCTTTGGCATTGGTATATACAGATAAAGGTAGACAGTTAGATAGAGACGGCGCCGCACCAACAATGACATAATGATAATATGCCAACATTCACAGTTTCACTTGTGTTATCAAAGTCCAATCAACACATGTCTTGATTTCCTGCAATTCTGTTCCGCAGACTGGTGACAACTAACTAGTCCAACGTCTACTGCTCTCTTTCTTCAAAATCGCCTTCCAAAAGACGTACACCGTCGACAATTTTGCCCATGTCAGTCTTCTCAATAACCGCACAATCCTGTCGAATCTTCTCCATAAGCACCTTCAAGAACTGCACCGGACTTTTTGAAAAGCCTGACTTGTTCACAATACTTCCCTTACTGCCAGGTAGAATGAACCCGTCGGGGCCCAGGGTGACAGAATCGTCTGCAGCCTCCCACGCAAGACCAAGGGAGTCGCAAACAGCCTTGTAGTCTTCGAATGACGACAGGTAGAGCTGACCCGCGAAGAGATTGAGAAATGTGACGATGCCTCGTGGTATATCATAGCTGGGCGGCTTGCCGCTCACACGATAAAGCTGGAGTTGATCGAGGGACTGGAAGCCTAGGTTGATTCGCGGTGCGTAGAGGTGCAGGGTGACATTCTGAGACATTTCAACGAGAGGGAGGAGCATCTGAGCCTCAAATGGGCTGATGATCACGACACGCACTTGGTCTCCTTGAGCCTTGCTGGTCAGTATCCATTGCACGGGACGCTGGTATGAGTCGGAATGATTATCCGACCCAAACTTTGCCTTGACAGTCTTGCCAAAGTCAACAGTCACTCGAATGGTGTTTGGAAAGTGTCGCACGTCAAGATACTTGGCGGCTGATGTGCCTCCTAGAGCCTGAAAGGCTGGTCTGATCGCGTTTCCGAACACAACAGAGTCTTCTGGGAAAACACCGTTTGTGATCCAGGGCTTCAATTGTTCTGTGACTTGGTGTCTCTCTGGCTCGGCTTTGGGGGGCTTCTCGACTTGGCGCTCTTGCTGAGTTTCTGGAGAAAGTTCCCGCTCTTGTTCTTCCTGAAGTGAATAGGTGCTAAGCTCAGTCAAGCCGAAATCCTGGCAGCGAGACCGGAACTCGTCGCCCTCAAATCGTCCGACATGGTCTAAAAGGGAGGCCAGTTCAGTTCGCCCCCTTTCTGCGCGATAGCGATTCTCGAGGCTCTGGGCTTCGGCTTCGAGAAAGAGCTTAGCCCATGAAGAGATGCCGTCCGGTAGTGTCGAGGAACTGGAGAAATCGGGCCAGAATGCGCTCTGTTTCTTGAAGCGAACACCCTGGTTGAGCCACAGCGGTATAGCCTTTCGCAGATCGAGACATGTTTCGTTAATGACCCAACAGAGGACATCAAATACAGTAATTTCGCGTTTGTCGATAGTCTCTTGGCCCTTCATTCGAATGATCTTCTGTTCAATTTCCCAAGGAATGCAGAACTCGATTGTCTGCCCTTTGCCGAGTTTTCGCATGCGCATACATGCTGCGATGATTGTTAGCAATTCTGACACAACTGATTGATAAAATAACATCACGCACCTTGAACCAAGCGATCCTTGGTCAATCCAGCGCCCAGTGTAACTACTGCTCGGTAGTTGGCGGGAAGCTTGAGGTCTGTTCCTCGAGTGTGGGCCTCATCGAGAAAGACGAGGCAACGGTCCATCTGATCAGCGAATGGCGAAGTCTGAAGCTCCTCAACCTTACCAGTCCTGTCAATAACAATGATCTCGTCTTGTTCACTGAAGCAGATAACAGCCTGGGTAGTATCGTCATCCTTGTAGCAGGCTAGCCAATGTTTGGCGAACTCGAGATTGTTGAGGTCGATGACCTGGGCGCCGACGTCGAGGATCACGCGAGTTTCAGAGCTCATTTGGGATACCATGTGTAGAAGCGTGTGACTATCAAACGAGTTTCCCTTTGTTTCTTCAGGCATCAATGCGATACCGTTCTGAGGTCGCAGCAAGTAATCGAGAACAAGTGCGTTAGTGTGGTTCTGCTCAGCGAGATCGAGTTGCTTGATGTCAAGAGGTAGAACATAGCGAGAGTCATTGGTCCCGCTGAACCCCGTCGTGGGGTTGGACTTTTTCTTGCCCAAGTCCCAGCCCGAGGCGGAGAGCTTGTGGGGGAACTCTTTAGATTCCTTAGCGAAGACCAGATGTGACAGGTAGTAGTCGATAGCTGCCTTAGAGAACCGCATGTAAGGGAAGATTTCTGTTGTGCATTGCACACGGTCCCCTATGTTGACTCCTTCCAAAGTTCTAAAAGGAGATGGCAGAGTGGGAGCTGTCCTAACCCAATCTTGGTACTCGATTTTGGCGTTATCGGATTTGAGAAGAAGACCAAAAGCTGAGAAGAGAACATCATGGTCGAGACCGCTATAGTAGTAGCTGAGACAAGTGAGCGCAATCACCACATCGGGATGACTGAACTCGGACCTAGGCGTTGGGTTGTCCTTGGCTCGGAAGGGTACAGCCAGCTTAGTCCCATTCTCCCGATTAGGATCTACGCCGTAGTTGACTCTCCATCTCTTTTGTCCGAGCACAAAAGCGAGGATACCACCTGCAAAAAGCCCACGGAGAAGCAATATGTGGCCGGTGGTTGTCTGATCCCAGAATGGGCTGGTTTCGACCTTGGCAATATCCAAAGTGGAGAGCTTCCACTCCGTGATGTATCGGAGAATTGCCTCTCTTGTGCGTTGAGGCTGACGCGCAATAGGAAAGCCGGACATGCCAGTTGCACAGATGAAGCTGGCAACTCGACTGAGGATAACCTCTTCAGCATCCGGTCGAAGAATGCGAATCCTCGGGTACCTTTCGCTGTGCCGATCATCAAACTCGAGAGACTCTGGAAGCTCAGACTTTGCTTCACGTCCAAACTTGGCAATCAATCCCAGTATTTCTTGGATGACAACCCATCTGTCGGGGCTGCCCTCGATTGCTCCCTGCTGCCCGATTGTGTAGACGAGCTCGAACTTGACACTGAAGTTCTCGTCGCTTTCGTCGACAATGTCTCTGGATGAATTGTCAAAGAACAGCCGAGTCCTCATCATCTGTTTAGCTGCATGGGCTGCCTGTCTGTCACTGCCGAGTTGACACTCGAGTTCCATCAATTGGAACGAGAGGAGATGCTCTGGCTGAACCATCAAGACACCACCCTCCTTCATGCACCTTTCCATTAGTAGATGGATCGTGTCTGCTCTCTGAGTATTCATGCGGATGTCTCTGGAAAACGGGAGAAGATAAACGGGGCGATTGAGGATGCCTGAAAGTTTTGATACGAGCATTTGATGCATCTGCTTTGCTTGCGGCTTCGCGACAATGACTCGGACGAGCTTAGACCCATCACCAAGAGAAGTAGCCACGATAGGAACAATCACTGTTGACTTTCCTTCACCCATGTTCAGCTGCATTACCGCGTTCTTGTTATCTGGCGGCGTAATCATCTGCTGAGCAATCTGTTGCTGAACATCTCGGACCATGATCTCACTCTCGCATTCAAGTAGCAACCATTCCGGGTGGTCTTGAGGTTGCCAGCTCTGGTGATCGGTGTTCTCCAGTTCTCTGAGGAGGTCCGCGTGGCTGGATTGAAACCCAATCAGTCGCTTGGCTTGCTGGACAGCTGTGATGGAAAGGGCGTAGTCAATAATCGTCTTCTTCCATGCGACAGAAAGAGAAGTGGAACATGATGGGCGTAGTCGTTGAAGTAGCATCAGCGGAGAAATCCTAGGCAGGAACGTGGTATCTCTGAGGATGCACTGGATGCTTTCTGATACACGTATGGTGGACTGTCTCATCTTAGAGTTGGCGAGCCCTTCAGACAACAGACGGTAGATGTTTCCCGTGTGTCTTGCGCAATCCTCCAAGTTCTTCGTGAACAGAGCCTTGTGGTCTGAAACCTTGCTCTGGTCCAATTCATGCTCATCAAACTCCTGCAAGCTAGAAAGACTTTGCCGAAGCTCACGTAGATAGCGATGCTCATACTGCAGCTTCGCCTCGCTGTCGAGGGTGTTGATAATTCCATTCAACTTGCTGCTCGCTTCCGAGTCTCGCTTGGTCACTTGAACCAGACCATCCAGTTTTGAGATCTGTCCTGGCTGACTTGATGGGGGCGCACTGCAAAAAAGGTCATCGATGGATACAAACCCTCGTTGACGGGTCTTAGAGGGTGCGCGTGGGTTCGGTGGTAGGGGACTAAGAGGAGTGGAATTCACGCGCACCTCGCTCAAGAGTGCGACAAACTTGTCTAGATACCTCTTGAATATGAGGTTTTGATACCATACATTCCACTTGGGACGCACGGCTGTCATTACCTGGGCGGATTTTATGTAAATCTGGATGTTGTTCCCGGTCGGCGTCTCTGGTTTCTCGCATGGCCATTGGTTCGTGAGATGGCTGTGAAATGCCTCAATAGCCAGAGCTTTCTTCTGGTCGTACTCCCGGAGGCGTCTGTTCAATGTCTGCTTCCCAGTTTCATTTATTCGAGGCGTGAGAACTGCTTCCGGGCATGATTCAAGTGGAAATGTCGCCTTGTTCGCCATCTTCGTAATATCCCCATAGACGATACAGTAACCGTCTTCAAGTTTATAGAAGCCTGGGGATGGGAGTGGCGCTGCTGAAACAGAGGAGGACCGGGCGAGTATCAACAATGCTTGAGTCACCTGGGGCCTGTGATCTCTGGCATATGACATCGTGGCTATCCATACCATGAGCTCGAACCTGTTGAGCCAGCTTTGATCTTGTTTAAAGGCAAAGTGCAGCTGGCACCAGTCAGAAGAGAGGAAATCCTTCGGGTCTCCTAGCCACTTAGAGTCGTAGTGCATCGCGCTCTTGGAAGGTGACTGGCGTGTTGCAATTACTCTGTCATTCTGGAGTAGACTGTACAGATTATCTGCGAAATTACATTCAACCTTGTGTGGAAGGTTGTGATATCCTCGAAAAATGCGGAAAGCCATCTCGCTGGCGCGATTCGCTCGATCTGAGTTTTGTCCACGGTCCCTTGAGGTGTATCTGGAATCGTGCCGAGTTGTAAAGGCTTCTGCGCCATGACCAGCAACATGGTCGCGAGAAGCTCTGAGAATGGCTCGTTCAACCAACCCAATGAAGGAGCGGTCTGGGAACTTGGGCACCTCATGCTTCGGGTAGAGGAAGCTGACTTCGTGGCATCTGGCGAGGATATCTTGGGTCGCTGTATACAGGCGGTCGTCCTGGGAGAGAAAGCTCAGTCGAGAAGACCAATCGATTGATTGCATGACTTTCTCATGCGCTGGATAGAAAGTGCGAATTGGTGATATGTTGGCGATTAGATACAGTCTCTCGTAGGCTGCTTCTGTCAAGACATTCGGTGCTCGAACCGACGCAGAGGTGAGGATGTCAAGGGCTTCCTCGGTACCAGTGCGTTTAAGGAAAGGGTCGGGAAGGCAGAATGATGTGAGGCCATGGATATACGCCAGAAACAGCTTGCTCTCGACCTTGGTACTGGCTACAAGTCGACATAGGAGATTGTCAATCTTGTAAGCCTGTACTCTAGAAGCACTGCCGTAAGCCACAGTGACAGCTGTGTGCTTCTCAAAATCATTGATCGCACTCATCTCATATCGGACGTTGCCTTCAGGCATGATGACCGTTCTGCTTGCTGGTTGTCGATTTCTGCACAGTACCAGTTTGCTGGTGAATCCAATCAATGTCCCGATGGATTGATTGGCATCAATCTGGAAGTTCCGGAACTGGCGGGACTTGATAGTCGACTCACCAGACTTGAGAAGAAACCCAAGCTGAAGTCCAGGGATCTGGATATCAAGGGTCTTGTCTCCAGAAGAGTACAGCAGATGAAGACCCAATGGGGCTTCCAATGGATTAAGGATATTCGAAAGGCATTTGGCGAGTCGACTTGAGGGGGCGACGAGGTACGTATGGTTGCGGTGGACGAGGTTCCAATGTTGGCCGCATCGTTCGAACAACCAGTTGTCTGGGTCACCAGTGGTCCAAGGAGTGCTGAGCTTGCAGAACTCGATGTTTCCAGTAGCTCTGTGGTACCAATGCGCGTAGTCGTCGGAAAATCGGTCAGGAAGTGAGCCTTTCAGCGTTCGGGGGGGAACAAGGTCTATCACAGACCCATCCTTGACTAGTCGTACTAGAAGGTCGTTGTCTTGCTTGCCGAAGTGAACAGCATAGCCTTGGAATGACTTGGTTGCACTGAAACGCATTCCAGGAAGGTCGCTGGGCATAACGTCCAAGATCATGGATCCGAAGAGACTTTGGTAGTCACTGTGTAGTTCGTAGTCGCGAGGTAGACGTGATAAGGGCGAGCTGTTGACCAGGAGTTCACCCGTAAGCAAATTGAGATGAACCGTTCTTTGACCAGACTTCGTCTCAAGCCAGTAGCATGTTGAAGGAGCTAGAGACCATGCTATGTTGCGCGAGAAGTCAGGCCAACTTCGCCCAATTGCAAGATCAATGCAACTGTTTCCCTTGGTAACGATCTCTTCTACCAAGACTGATCGACAGCGATGGAGTGTTTGTCGGACTCTTTCAAGCATAGTGCCCCGGAGCGAGTTTCCGGACTCCTCGTTGACTTCCGAGTTGTTGTAAATAATCATCGAGGCTTCTACAAGCATCGAAGCCTGCTGCGAGTCTGCAAGGACCTCCTGCAAGAAGTGTGCATCGATGTTGAAGGTCTCCACGCAGATCATGGCAATGATCAGAGCCGTCTTCAGGAACTCCCTCCGCTGATCATCATCAGTGGTCTCTTGTACCTTCGTAATCAAGGTAATCATCCACTGGTACGAGATATCTCGGCAGTGACTGAGCAGACGGAGGATCTGTTGAGCTAACTCCGGGTTGGCCAGGGTCAATAGGCGAGTTGCAAGGACTGTAAAGGAGAACAAAGCGTTGTGGGACTCCCAGTTCTTTTCAATCCGTGAAACGCCCTGGTTGAGATGCTGAAGCATCTTGCCACCGAACTCCAAGTCAGAAAGGCGATTGTGGGTAGCACGTGTAATCTCCGACTGAGAGTATGGTCCAGCCTGCAGACTGATCTGAAGCAGAAAGATGGCTGTTTCAGGCCTGTTAAAATCAACTGTTGGCATAACGAGCTGCGTCAGGATGCTCATCCACACAAGTCTATGTCCGTATGGCAAGCCAGCCAAAGCCTTGTACTCAGCCAACGACATGTAGTCAGGACATTCCGACTGGTTTGCAATGACTTCGTTGGAGGTTTGGCCATTAGGGTCAGTCCATGTACGAACGAGAAAGCGTTTCAGAACTGCAGCACGAGCAGGAAGCTTGAAGGCGCACAAGTCCGATACGGCCAAGGACGGATCAAAGCTTTTGATGAACATGTCCCGAGTGCGATCGAAATACTGGAAGACAAGACCATTGTTGAGGCAGACGTCTGACACGCTGCTCTGTGCGATAGCTCTCCTGCGCCGATGAGTCTGAAGGTGCGGCTTTGCTTGTGAAAGGAGTTGCACGCGACCGTATGCTGCGTCATACCATGAGCTGAGGGCATTGTATGAGCCCAATAGATAGCACGCCTGGGGGCGATCGCCGAGAGACTTGTAGCCGAGCACGTCGTTGATGAGGTAGAATGTCAAATCGCGCCAGGCTGCGAAAGGAAAGGGTATCCCAAGTTCGAAAACTGTAGCCTTGGCTTTGAGGTCATCGGTAGGGAGTGGCCATTCGTGTGCATCAATCTCCAGGCTAGCAGCCTGACTCTTCAAGTAGCAGCGGTTGCAGCGTGGGTCGTGTTCGGAGTATGTGATGCCCAGTTGGGTTCGAGAGATCTCGTCGCATGTTTCGACGTCGTGCCTTCGGATCAATTCGTCGTATTGGGCCTTGAGGCGAGCGAATTCTGTTTTTTTGGCATTCCTGCTTACATGCGCCTTTCTATCAATGTCTGACTTCTTCGACTGAAGTTCAGAAGACTGTTCAAAGTATTGGACAGGAAAGGACATCTTGTCTCCATATGAGCGGAACACCGATGGCCGTGGCCGCATGCCAGCAGCCTTCTTGCGGCCGCGGAGGTATGATTCGAGGCGATCCAGTCTCGTCATGTCCGACTTCGATCGGAGCAGAAGTGCTTGCCAGACGTCAATAGGCACCTCTACGTCGTACATCTTGAGCAGGGGATGAGCATGAAGTGCAGCTTTATCAGCCGCAACCCACAGCTCTCCAATGGTGAGCAGCATTCGCGATGCTCCCTCGGGGCGGTCCGTATACCAACTAATTGCAGTGGAATGGTAGGTCTCCAGCACTGCCTTCAGTTCGGAGCAAGAGTCTTCCTGGTGTAAATGCTTCTTAAGCCACTGGTCGAGGTGGTCTTCAACCCATGACTCGAACATCGCAAGGCTAAAGGACTGGTAGCCATTGTTGGATAATGAGAAAAGGGAGGGGAGGTGTGCTGTATTAAAGACTGAGACATGCGCCGTCGGACTGAATCTTGAGGACTGAATCTTGTTGCTGCGTTGAGCAATTGACGCAAGAAACTTGTCGAGATCGGGAATCGAAAAGTCGACGTTGTCCTTCATATCGATGGCAGACAAGGCATTCAGGTCAAGTGGTTTCTCGAAATGGCCGCGGATGTTTGACCACCTCTGATACAAATTCATGGAAGCAGCTGAGACAATGCTCTGAATGGTCTGGAGCCATTTGCCGTCGGGCGGGTTCCCAAGCTTGCAAAGTCGCCTCGCGATCTTGGTCATCATGACGTGAAGAAACTCGCTAGGCATAAACTTTGCGTTTGCGGCACTGAGCACCTGGGCCATGAGGTAGACCATGAAGCGCTTGTATATGTCATCGGAGCCACCGGTAAGGCGACTCATGGTGAGATGCAGACCGACGCGTATAAGAAGCCAGACGGGAGATCGTCTCCACGGGAGTAGACTGCTTCTATAGCTGACTTCTTCGCGGGTGTTCTTGGATATGCATGTAGCCTTGACTGGTGTTCCGACACCTCGAAGGATACTCGTGAGCAGCTCGGTGACAATCTGCGGATCTGTTGTGTCTCGACTTTCGGCATGATTCTGTTGAGCTTTTTGGGCCTTTTTCTGGGTCTCTGGAACAATCTGGTGCGACATCTTGACCAAGGTGTTCGTGAGAGCTTCCTGGAAATCCTGATCTTCGAACTCCTTTCGGGAAATCTGAGTGGCGGTGGCCGGAAACTGACGGACTAGTCGTCCTTTCGTGGTCATTACGGCTTCGTTTGTCGGAGATAGCTCGAAGGTCTCAAAACAGAACGTGTCATCGGTTCTGCGGATGAGAAGAGCCGCGTTCTGTGCATTGATGTGGAAGACAGCGACGGAATCTGGAAAGATCACAGTTAGTGAGAGGCATCATGAGGATTGATTCAAGATCATACATTCTGTCGAAAGCTTTGTCAAAACATCCTGGACCCCAGTCTGGCTGAGGTAGCCTTTTGTATCTGTCATCTTTTCCATCCTCCTCAATATGGAGATGGAAACCATGACCGCAGCATCGTCGTCTGCACACGACTCTGCAGCGAAGCTCTGAAGGGCCTTCAGAACAAAGTCTCTGAGAAATGCCGTCTTAAAGACGCTGTCATCTCCGCCTGGTAGCTTCTGAGGCAGGAAGAGGTGATGGAAAAGGTACTTAATCTGTTCCTCGCTGTTGTTAATACTCATTGTGGGCGGTATAGAGCGTGGTCAACGTTGAAGATATGTGCGAGGGAGGGGTGGTGAAGAAGAAATGATGATCGAGAAGAGGGCTGAGGGCGTAGGAAATGGGGATGAAGAAAGGGAAAATAAACGCTTGAATTATTTTTGAGAAGTCCGAGCCTTCACCTCTCGGCTGGGTGCGAAAATCTCACCTCTACAACCACTGCCCGCCAGTGAATCACAGCCTAGTCCGTCGGGTCGGCCTCCCGCATGAATACGCATTAGTCATGCGCCTTGAATGGTGAATACCAAGATATCTATGACGCATTTGGTTTTCTCAGAGATTTTTTGTTCTTAGCTTGCGGCGCATATCGAAGAGATTACACATGCAACGGGCGGGTGTAGCTTGAGATAGACAACTTGCCGTTACATTAGGCACCATGCTGCGATGGTGTAACACATTTGGAAGTAAATGCTAATCAACGTGAAAATAACTGTACAAAGCTCCTAAAAGACTTCATAGTGACTAAAAAAGACTTATTGTAAACACGGCACTTCTTTACACAAAACTTTTTTTTCTTTGTTTTTTTTTTTTTTTTTTGGTTCAAGCAACATTTCTTTCATGGCCCTGCCTTGGTAAGAGCATCAGAGTACTATTTGAATATATTACTAATAAACTGGAATTGCATAATCAGTGCTTCCAGACAAGTTCAGCGCCACATCGTGATGTCTCTGCCAAAAGAACTAAAGCAAGGTGCATTAATATGTTTGCAGTCTCTGCTTCAGTGGTGACAACTTACTCAGGTTTTGCGGCAAAATATGAGAATCTTGAAAAGCCTGTGGCGTTTATAATTTGAGTGAACGTTCTGTTGGGCTCATATAAGTTGTGTAGATGTATTAAATCAAAACTGTCTGATATCTGGAGTCACATGCGCATGCTTGGCCCGTAGCGGTGTCTACCGGTCTTTGTGACGCAAGGGAAATAATTTAAAATCTCATTTCACTCTTATCACATCAAAATATCTGTCTTGATTCTTTCTCAACTCCCCTTATTCCAGTTTGGTAAGAGCCGTCAATATGGTTTCTGCTTTGTGATCCAAAGCTGCCTACCCTAGAGACCGCCCCCACTCTTCAGTCGAAAACTGATGAAACACCAACATTGAGATTTCCGAGATAGAACAATCTCGCGTGTAAGGTGGCTTTAAGTTCTCTTAATAGTATGAGTTTGGGACCATAAGGACCTTGTTTTGTTGTAAGTTTGAGGGCGTCTCCCACTCTCGCACAGCTGGATCGAATGAATCGACCTCAACATCAGTCCGAGCTTTACAGCCATAGAATAATTAAGACTTATATGATACATCTACTGTTTACAGATAATGCATCAGTTTTGAAGTAAGAAGGTCCAATCTTCCTCTTGCACAAGGTGCACCTTTATCGTCATGACGACTGGTGGTATATGGGCTTCATGTCACAATGTGATAATTTGAAAAAGCGACTTAAATATCCCAACACAAATCAGAGATCATGGAGATAGTCTCAGAGGAATACTTCATACAGTTTAGCTATAGGTCTTGCGTATGCATAAAGGTGACAACGCCTGTCGTTCAGGAGGACGGAGGTTGAACTAAAGTTTTGATCCACGCATGCCAAGTGGATCGGGAGGTGTAGGGATCTCGACCCCTAATTTTAGCCCTGAACTAAATCTCGGGTGCCGTTGACAGTTTCAGATGTCGATCAAAACGGTTAGAAACCAAGAGCTGAAAAATGATCTCCGCCGAGACAGATAACGGCGTCTCGGGTGAGCCTTCCGTCCGACGCTACCGGTAATAGGCAGCAGCATAAGTCAACGTCAGGTCGGGAACTTGGCAGCAGGGCGCGGCATCATTATGGGCCAACTGAATTGGCTCGAGCGTAGGCAGAAAAATAAAAGAGGGAGCCAATTACGTATGCTTTGATTATCTCATCTCGTTTACCCCCTGTAATCTCTCAGGCTATTTCACTTGCTCGCCCTGCTTGTTAAGGGGTGCAGCTGCACATGGTGTAGCCCCGCCGTTGGACGAGGTGGTTTGTGGCTTGATGCATCAGCTCAGCAAAGATAAGACGACACCCTTGACCGCTCAATCTTGATTTTTGCTTTCTCCCTTCTTCTTTTTTTCCTTCTCTATCCCGTCAGGCTCTTGCCATTTATGCACGTGAACAGACGGCAGCTATGGGGCTAAAGCAAAATGGAAGAGCTCATCTGAGCAGCGACATTGATTTTATCCCAACTCCGAAACCTCCAACAGACACCATTTCCACAGGCAAAAACCCGGGTGTTCCCTTGACTAATGCACGTTTTTGTTCCCCTCTTCTTGGCGACAACAGCTAACCAGATCAATCCAACAGTCACCCGCAATCAAAAATGCTCCTTTACCAGCCGAAGGCCCCGGCTACGAACAATGGTCCAACATCTTCCTCATCGCCGCTCTCTACGGAGTTCCCCAATGGCTCGCGTCGCAACTGGGCGGTGGCTTCAAGACCACGCTTTTCCTCGCGATATTCACAACTGTGCCGGTTTTGGTTGTCATTTGGACTTTCATGTCCAAAGCGAGCCCGCGCATGAACGACAACGTGGAATTACCCGGCCGGCCGGTTGAATTCTACCTTACCTTCAAGACCGACCGACTTCGTGCGCGATGGAATGGACGACACAAAATCCCCATGAATAAATTCTTTGAGCTCTATTTTACCGGCCAAGTCGACCTCAACGCCGATGCGCTCGAGGTTTTTGAGTACCGACATGATTGGGCGACATTCAATTTCACCAGCGAAACATTCCGCTACTTGATTTTCAATTTCTTCCCCGACGTCATCCTCCACCTCCGCTCGCAGGATGAAGAGCAAGTCCGCGATAACTACGATAGTGGAAATGACCATTACGCCTGGTTTTTGGGTCCTCGTATGATTTACACCTCTGGCATTATTTCTGACCCCACCCGAGAAGAAACCCTCGAGGAGATGCAGGATAACAAGCTGGCGATTGTGTGCGAAAAGATCGGTCTCCAGGAGGGTGAAACAGTTCTCGACATCGGATGTGGCTGGGGCACCCTCGCCAAATTCGCTAGCGTCAACTACGGTGCCAGAGTCACTGGCGTAACTCTTGCTCGCAACCAAGTCGAATGGGGTAACGATGGTCTCCGAAAAGCCGGTGTTCCTGAAGAGCAAAGCCAGCTTTTGTGCTGCGACTACCGCGATATTCCTGAGATGAAATTTAACAAGATCACACAGCTTGAGATGGCAGAGCACGTTGGTGTTCGACGTCTTACGGGCTTTTTTAGACAGTGCTATGAGATGCTCGAGGATGATGGCGCCATGTACGTCCAGCTGTCTGGTCTGCGAAAGGCCTGGCAGTACGAGGACTTTATCTGGGGATTATTTCTGAACAAGTACATCTTCCCTGGTGCTGATGCTTCTACGCCGTTGTCTTTCTATGTTGGGTGTCTCGAGAGTGCCGGTTTTGAAGTCAAGAGGTAAATATCAAAAAGTGATTGGTGTGAACACGCTGACAATTTGTAGTGTCGATACTGTTGGTGTGCACTACTCTGGCACGCTCTGGCGATGGTACAGAAACTGGCTTGGAAACGCCGAAAGGGTCAAGGCCAAGTATGGTGTGCGCTGGTACCGCGTAAGTATCTCCTTTTCAACGAACTCTGAGGGCACAAGGACTAACTGTTGTAGATCTGGGAGATTTTCCTGGCTTACTCTACCATCGCTTCTCGTCAGGGCTCTGCCACCTGTTACCAGATTGTGGTGGTGAAGAACCTTAACGCAACACAGCGTATCGACGGCGTCTACTCTCAGTACGGTCTACACGGTGCTCTTGCTGTTGCCAAGGCTGCTGGAAAAGCTGTTCTGTCCAAGTGAGAATTTTCTTCATGTCACAGTGAAAGCTTGATAGCCTTGGAACTCCCTTGGACGGAGGGTTAAATCTGATTTTATTGTAATAGTGAAAAGGTCAAGGGATCAGTAGCATTGTATGTGAGGAGTAGTGTGTCAACATCTGCTCAAGTCAATCAGTAAAAATGGAAGGGTTCTCATAATGTTACTCAACTGGCTGTGCCCGGTAGTGGCTAATTTTAGTGGCCAGAGATTATAAAAAATTATCAATCAATATGTCTGTAGTTCATTTTCGCACAGATACGCCATTTGTGTAATGTGTTTGCAGAATATAGGGCGCATTCATTGGAATCTACTTGAAATAACCACCAATCCACAAATAACAGTGACCAGAAAATTTCAAAGTACGAATTATAATGTTGTGAGTGCCTGTCACATAAGACTCTCCGGCTCATCTCAATGGGACTAAAAACGTTAGATCTAGCATTTAAAGATTCCATAGGCCACTCACAAAATGATTTGCTCCCATCATAGTGACAATCGAGACATCTCGCATGCGATAACCATTTTCCCTGTTCTCTTCGCGTTGCCTCTGGATGCAGTAAGACGTCCACGATGTTTCCCAAGTATACCGATCGAAACACAAATAGACAACTGGCAACCTTTCCTGAATCCCCGCAGTAGGACACGGCCATATAGTTCAGCATTCAGTTTGTTGAATGCACTAGCCTGGCGTATATAGTATCATTGCATTTTTAACTCAGCCATCTTCTCGTCGAAAAAAGTTTTAAGTTATTTTCATCAAACAATGGCTGATAGGACTCGGACGAGGCTAGGTAGTAGAAGCGTTCAGAGCAGCTATTTATTCAATTATTATTTGTTATTTGTAGAAGGTAACTTACCCTAGACGATGACGCGTCGGACAGTTGATATGACGAAGGCATCTGAAATTCTTGGTGATACCACAGGGTCCAAACACTAGATCTTGAGAGCTGTGAAAATTTGAAAAAGTAAGCTAACAGGTAAGCTCAACTTATTTATCGTTTTTTTTCTATTCCATAATGGGTTCCAATCTCTCAACTAATTTGTCGAATGTCGTCAAACTAAGCTTTTGATGCTTAAGTCATCAACTAGGATAGGAAGTGAAAGTCTATCATTGGCTAGCATTGAATCTGGGTTCCAGGGCTGAGATATGAAAGCACTCTTATAACATTTCATTACTTGGTAATTATGAATTTTTCAAGCAAACACGACAGCAAATCAAAACCAAAGCTTCGTATTATCGTCCTCCATTTTGAGCCTCCTTCTCACCAGTTTTTAAATACTAGCCATCCTCTATACCCTCCAACTATGCACCATCTCCACAAACTTCGCCAACTGAGTCCCCTCAGTAGCCCACGTCGTCAACAACCTAACAACCGCCTCATCATCCCCCCTCTTCTCCCAAACATAGAATCCAAAATGCCCTTGTAGCAATTGAATCAGTCCCAGCGGCAGTACCGCAAATACTTGATTCGTCTCTGTTGCAGCATACACCGAAAACCCCACCTCTGCAATTCCACTCGACAGCGTCTCGGCTGCAAGGTTGGCTTTCCGTGCCAGATCAAAGTAGAGGTCGTTGTCGAAAAGCTCAGCGAATTGGGCGCCTATAATACGGCCTTTGGCGAGGAGTGAGCCGTGTTGTTTAATGTAGAACTCAAACTCGGAAGATAGGTGGGGGTCTTTGACGATGACAGCTTCGCCCAAGAGAGCGCCATTCTTTGTCCCTCCAATCCAGAAGATGTCTGTCAATTCAAGAATATCGGGCAATGCCATGTCGTTTGCTTTGGACGCAAGAGCAGTGCCGATACGAGCTCCATCAAGAAACAAAATGAGTCCATTCTGCTCGCAAACCCGTTTGATAGCAGCGAGTTCATCCCTTGTATAAATCGTTCCAATTTCCGTCGCATTCGAAATGTATACCAATCGCGGTTTCGCCATATGCGGAAAATGCCAATTATCATCCAACGCCCGCACGATAGCCTCAGGCGTCAATTTTCCATTCTGCGGCGCAACATTGATAATCTTGTGGCCACTGGCTTCCACCGCGCCCGTCTCCCTCGTGACTATGTGGCCGGAGCTAGCCGCGATGACAGCCTCGTGGGGTCGGAGACATGCGGCAATGGAGATGGCGTTTGCGGAAGTTCCGCTGGGGACGAAGAAGACGCCGACGTCGTCGCGGCCGAGATGGCGGCGGATTCTCTGCCGGGCGAGATCGCAGTATGTGTCGTTACCGTAGCCGGGCTCTTGGGTTGTGTTACTGGTTATCAGGGCTTTGAGAATGGCTGGATGGGCTCCTTCGCTGTAGTCGTCCATGAAGCTGTAGCGAGGGGTTGATGAGGGTATTTGAGACGGCATTTTGACCAAGATGGACTATAAAGATTGTGAAGATCCTCAATTGGGATTGCTGGCTTGTTCCATTTCTATAGACCATCTCATCTCCACTAATTGGTCAACTGATGCAACAATAATAGCGATATTTGGGTTGTTAGTAAGTGGATTGTTAGTCAACTCCTCATTGTGGGTCCTTACTCAACATTCAATGACACGGTATTGACACCTCGCAAAACTTTGTCAAACTCAATTTAGTAATAATGCCGTATTCATGCCTCCGAATCGAATTATGATGCAGCAGACATTGAAATTGTATTGGCGGCATCAAGCGAAAAGTCGATAAAACTCCGATATGTCTCAACTGTCGATGCATCAAGTGGTTTGGGATACGTAAGAATCTTTTGATACTTTGGTTTGAGAGGAATACCAGTCGCCGTGAGATCACTCGCCTGATCCCACAGCTCAGGATATTTTTCAAAGAATGCTGGATCAATCTTGTAATATCCTGCTCCCTTGTCCATGTTTAGCTTGTTAAAAGCCGCACGGGCATAAGCCGGGGATAAGAACAATGTTGATATATCTGGTGCGGGGAGAACGGCAATTGTACTCTCGGTTTCGGATGCGGCGGACATGGTGTTGATGAGATCTGTCACTCGAACATATACTGTTATTGGAGGCGCGCCGAGAATGAGATCTGACATGAGCGCTTCGACTACGTAACCTGTCACGGCGTCGCAGAAGATCTGGTCGATATGTGGATTCGCGGCGTGGAGCTGTATCAGGCGGTCTCGAATTGACGGGAAGGGTATCCAATCAATGATTTTTGGATGAGGATTTTCCATTTGTGCTTTTGTAGGACGATACCGCGGATGCAATTTGTTGAATGTGGCCGAAGAAGGATACAATTGCCAGGCCGTGAGTTCGATAATGTGGTAGAAGCGCGTTTTCGCATACCATGCCATAACATCTGGTCGAGTCATGCTGTTGAACATGGACAGAACCATGAGTACTGGTTGATAAACACTGCAGATGTCAGAAATTGTAAAGAAGAGAGGTTGGCTTAGCTTACCTCTGACCCTCTGGAACAAAGCCAAGAGTATTCAGCTTGTTTTTGAGCATGCGCTGAAGTAATTGAATGTGATCCGAAAATGGCGAGTTGGTGAACAAATAGTCCTTGCCTAACGTCATGCTCGACTCTTCTGTTGCATTGATAGCGTTGAGATATGGTTGCATCCCCATCTGATATTCATAGCTCCAGATGTTTGGAATTTGAGAATAAAAAGGGTTTGTACCAGCGACGTTGATCAGCTCTGACGATACGAGGCTGTTATCTGTAACTGGTGCTGTATGTAAGTAAGTATTTGTCTGACCAATGGAAAACTAATACTGACCTGAAACACTTGTCGGGGCAAAAGAAGTATCAAAATCCAGAGTTGAATGATCAAAAGACTCCAATTCCAGGGCCGGCATCGAAGAAACCAAAGGCAGCTCATTTTCTTTCTGTCCGTCGCATTGCTCAACAGAACCACTTTCCTGAACTTCCTCTCTTCCGTCAGAATCGTCGTTCTTTGCCGCACTGTCGAGTGTCTTGGCTACAGAATCATTCAGCAGCTGAACCGTAGCTAGCATTCTCGACATCTTTGTCTGAACATCAATGAGTTGCTGTCGGAGCATCCGGTTCTCATTCTGAAGAGCCTCCACACGCTCACTATCCGGCCTCTGATCTGCATTGACGCGGTTCCGTAGTTCTCTGATACATTCTGCCTGTCTGCGGCGAAACGCACGCTGAGAAAGACGATTGCGGAGTTTTCTACAATCGTGTCAGCCACACACCCAAAACAGTGCATCTGATAAATTTCTCACTTTCGTTCTTGCTCGCTGATTGCAGGGTTTTTATCATCGCTGTAAGAGGTGCTAGGGGAGTTCATGGCGCCTGGAATGTTTTCCCGGTGTATGCTGCTCAGCTGAAGGCAATCAGACTGACCGAGGTTGGGGGATTTGGCCTTTCATTGGAGCTCTTGAATTTGGTCACCTTTGAGCGGCCTAATACGGTTATTTGCGGCAAAGTCGAGTTGGACTTGTCTCCGCTGAAAAGTTAATTAATCATTATCGAAATGATTGGAGCAAGATGCAAAATGTTGCCCTGATTGGTGGTTGAAATGTCAGTGCTCGAGATAAAAGAAGCTGGGTTAGGGAAGATTCACGTGACAGCGCGCGTAGGATAGCGAGGTCGCTGCACCTAGACATAAAAAAAGTAGGTTCAATCAACTTAACCTGGTACTAATAAATTATAGGTTGCCACCTTGCACATTGAACGAAGCAGTGGACAACTAAAACTCCCAAGAAAAGAAAACAACATGCATAGTGTGACAATTCGAAAAGTGCTTGGATTGTTTTTCATACTTATGTGTACACTTTACAAATTTCTGGAGGTTACTGTATGGAACTAAAATACAGAAAAGAAAAGAAAAAGAAAAAAAAGCAAGGGGCTGTCAGTCGATGACCAATTCTGAGTGTCCAGCCCAACAATGTCACAAAACAATTCATCAATTGTAAGGAATATCATTTGCAAAAAGTACTCGAAACATAGTAGATACATCGTGAATATGCATAAGCTCCGTTAATAGTCAGACCAGTCCAACACAGACATTTTAGCCGTATACAGCAATGGCACCCTGAACACTCGCAGTCCTCTCACCACAGATGCAAAACCTGCTTCTTAATGACCCTTCAAGACCCTTAAGCGGTGTCAAAAGTCTTCTCAGCTCGCTCAATAATAGGCAGGGGCTTGGCAATCTTCTTGCGGAGAATGTGTCGTTTGACAAAGTAGGGAAGCCAGACACGGGTTTCGTAAGATATGTACTGGCTTGTTGGGACAGAAAAGACCTCTGACGATGGTTGTTAGTATGTGTGTGTGCGTGTGCATGTGCTGGTATGGGGTTGCTTACGGTCCAGTTCTTCGAGGGTGAGTTGCTTGGTCTCTCGAACGAAGCAAAAGATCATGGCCCATGCCATCAAATTGAGCCCAGCGTAGAAGCCAACTAGATTGGGTTAGTGTGTGTCAGATCTGGCTAGTGTGGGGAACGTACAAGCTCCAGTTGGAGTCATGGCGGCAGTCATTCGAGGGAACGTCAAACCCAAAACACCAGCTGGGAGAAACATGTTAGCAATATGCACCTTGTATGTCTAACTCAAAATCTTACCAAATGTGTTGTTGATGCAGACAGCCCATGCCATACCCTGTTCTCGCTGGATGGTAGGGAACACTTCGGCAGAATACTGGAAAGCAACAGGGCCTTCACCCAGAGAGTATGCGATGGTGAAAAGGTAGACAAACCTATACAGTCAGTCAAGGCCATTGGAAATATACTTTTGACAACTTACAAAACGACTGGTCCAATTTGCGCACCACGACTGCCGCTATCATTGAGGAGAGACAGACCGGCAGCCAGCAAGAAGACACACATGAAAGGGAAGGTCTAGAGAAAGAGTGTCAGTGAAGTGGCACGATGAAATGGAATTGTGTGGCTTACAATGAGACACAAGGTTCGTCGACCCTTGGTGTCAATCAGGAACAAGGTGGGAATAGTGGCAATGACCTGGATAGCACCATATCCCAGAGAGGCATATAGAGCCTGTACTGGCGTGTAACCGGCATTGACAAAGATTGTGGAGCTGTAGAAAGAGATGACTATGAATGTTAGCATTTCGGTTGTGACCGAAGAGAAGACACGACGTACTGTTGATTCCACACATTTGTTGCGCTATCATGACAGTGGATGCACCATAGTTTGCGCGCCTAATCCGAGGCACAGCAAAACAGTCCCACAGACGCTGGAAGTACCCGGCACCGCGGGCGACAGTCAATTCTTCCTCGTAGATAATCCATGAATAGTAAAAGTCCCTGGCGGCAATGATAGGATGCGCTCGCAGACGCTGCATAGAGCGGAAGCCTTTGGCATGCTTGCCGTGCTTCATGAGCCAACGCGGCGATTCGGGACAAAACCAGACACCAAGACCAAGGATCAGAGATGGGATAAACGCAGAGCCGAGCTGAAGGCGCCATGAGATATCGCCTGTGTCCTTGACGATGACGTTTGCGCAGAAGCCGAGGAAGATGCCGACGACGACCCACAGCTGCCAGAACATGACGAGGGCACCTCGGATGCGGGCGGGCGCCATCTCAGCAGAGTAGATGGGGACAGTGGCATTCTTTGCGCCGATGCCGATGCCCATGATGAAGCGCACGGCGAACAACTCTTGCCACGAGTGGGTGAAGCCTGAGGCGATGGGGGTCGCGGTGAGACAGCAGGCTGTGATGAAGATTTCACCTCTTCGGCCGAACCAGTGATTGAGGGGATCAACGATGAATGCGCCGCTGGGTTTTTGTCAGTTGGTGTCGCATTGAGAGAAATGAGGTGTTACGCACATAAGACCAGCAGTCAAGAAAATAATCGAGTTGACAAGACCAACAATCCACTGATCACGAATGCTGTTCGCCTCATCGAGACCAAATTCCTGAGGAAAAGACAAATTGGCTCCATTGGAACCCGTCTGATCCCATCCTTGGGTCGCAGCTCCAACAGCGCACAGCGAAATGGAATACCAAAGCATCGTTGGTCCATGCCACTTATGATCCCTCTCGTGCTCGAGAGCCTGTCGTTCATCGTCGTGAAGCTCAGTCACCTTGCTAAAATTATCCTGGTCGCGCGCGACGAGAGCGGCGCGGCCGAAAAGATCAGCGTGCTCAGACATGCCGTGCCTCTCTGCGAAGACGCGCGCATCGTGTACGGCTTGTTCGGGGGTTACGCGCTGTCAGGGGTTGTCAGCAGGGATCATATCGCCAAGAGAGCCAAGAGATCGCCAAGACGCATCTCACCTTTAGCGGGTTCTCGACGATGTTGAGGGCGGTAGATCCGCGGCGTCCTCCCGCGCCGTTGGGGGAATAATCAGGGGGCGTTCCACTGCCAAGAGTGTCTTTCTCGGCGTGTGAGGCCTGGGGGATGTCGGGGCCCAGATCCTTGCTATCCATTGTGATTGAAGCTGAGGGTGAATATTCAGGGGAAAGGAGAGGGTTGAAGGGGAAAATGTCAATGGTTGTGCCAAGGAAAGAAGAGCAAAGAGGAATCTTGACGTTTTAAATACTCCAGACGCGAGGATCTTTTGCAATGGCAAGGAGATTTGACCCCGGTCGTGGCGATCTCCAGTCTTACCCCTCCGATGCTGTCTGGGGTAGACTACACAAGGATGAGCACTGACCCTTGTCATGATCGACATTAGGTGAGGTGATGCTTGTCCCCGGCTCATCCCCAGTGTAAGTGAGTGATGGTGGTGTGGTCTAAACGTTGGTCATCCACACCCAACCCAGCAATTTCTGACCATCGCATCAGAGTGGGACCATTAAGGTCAATTTTTTTTAATTCATGTCAGTCAGGAAACATCTCTTATTCTGCTCAAATTTACTGGTGGTGTTGCATCCGTGAGTTAATGGTTCAACAAAGAGACGCGAGTGCGTCATGCTGTCACACAAAGCAATTGACTTTGGACAGTGTATCCGGTCCAATCGCCCATTTGCTGCGACTTCAGCCTCCAAGTACCTGTAAAGAATCATATCTACACGAACACCAAGTAACAGTTATGCTAACGACTTCGTGATCTGCCAACTGGAATTAGTACTGCACCAATTGCAGACCCAACAGCCCAACTCATTTCTTCAAGACGATCTTCCCCTCCCCGCGTTGACAAACATAAAAATTGGAGAAGACGCTCCTCCATTCAAACCTATCACCAGCTCCAGATTGAGACCCAGCACGCTAACCAAGCCACTGAACAAGCCGAAGTTAGGCGGGGTTTGGGTTTAATTGAAACGGTAAGTGCCTTTTAATTCGGCTGCCTAAACGTCATCGGATAACCGGCACACGGTGACGTAGTGGGTCTACCAAGGCATCCGCATTCTTTAAGTGGGACTCTTTGAGACCATCTTCAGGCATCCGTTTAACAGACAGTAGCGTCGCCATTAATTTGCAACTACCGCGGTCTAGACATTGTGTTTTTCTCTCTGCGGTAATTGTTTGAGAACCTCGTAGATACAGCTGAATGTCGGTATATCCCTCAAACGAAACAGACACTCTCAAAGGGAGACCTCACTCAAAGGAATTGCCTTGATTGGTGCGTCTCTTGTCGTTACATCTTGGATTCAACTGCTTGTTTAAGGTTACAGTGTCTTCGGAAATGTCCAATGGCGTGATTCCTTCCCGGGCATCTGATCCAATCACGGCTTCGCTAGTTCTCGGCTTCCCCATTCTTCATGCCCCATTTCCCTTTTCTGTCTTTGGTGCAACACTGAGAATAAGGGTGCCTAACGGGACGGAAGGTGTGGATATTACTGTAGTTTATCGCTCTCTTCGGCAGGCAGTTTTCTTCCGCTTGATTTCTGGATTGTGGATGGATCTGGTGCAGGCTTGTCAGCTGTTTCGAAAACACAGAAAGTCAAAATGAATTGGGTTGCTTCAACCACTCTCAAATCTTAGCCTTAGAAGGATATGACCCTTGTTGAGTCTGGGCTCGTCTGATTGGATAGGTGATGTAATGTATACTCTTGGTAAGATTTCACTTCAGCCTCGATAGGAGATCATCCCATAGCCAGGTGGATATCTCATCAGTTCCTTTATCTACAGTTAATATCTTGACGTCTTCGCCGATATGCATAATTAGCGACTCGGGGGACGCATATCTTTTTCGTTTTGATCCCAATGTCACATCTTGTTATATAAATAAATCATGTATAATTCAATCTCACCTTTTCTTTTCTCAACCTTAAACTTAAGCTTATGGATACGGCGTGACAGCTCCTTGAGTCCAGGCGGAACACCCAAGCGTGGCAACAAGAAGCGCCATGATCTGACCTTTTGCCTGCTCACCAAGATTATCTGATGCCATCGTCACTACGACGTATCATTATAAGCTGCACTGACTTTGTGATCGTCTCTTTCAATGTCATCGCATTCGCCAATCAAAATTGTTTAGACCCCAAGACGTCATAATTCTGTGAATAGGTGCGCTTACACAATTTGGGTTGGGATAAAGGGTTAGTACAAAATGGGATGGACCTCACGTGAGCATTAAGCTTACACCAACACGAAACTTCAAACAATATTTATTTTGGCAACAGAGTGACTATGAAGTCGGAATATCGCCTATTTTTAGTAAAACTAAAGGTTCAAGTTTGAAAAGCAATAATTGGTCATCATAACCAATAAACCACCGTGGTTCATGACTCTCATACGGATCTAGCCCAAATAGACTAAGCATCTGTCAAGGAGCGTTTGTAACTCAGCGGTAAGCTCAGTTTCAATCAATCCTAGAGCCTGGACTAGTCGCCCAGAGAAAATCGCAGACGGGGTTCCCACTACTGAACATCTTTAAAAGCCTATTCGGTCGCTTTGATAACAACTGCCACAGGTCAGACTTGCCAACAATTCGACTAAAAGACGGTAATATATAGTCTTCTAGAAATTAAATATTGAATGTCAATTCAGACCCTCGATGACTCAATTCTTTTCGCACACACAGTTGCGATAGCCTCCTTCTCATAATTGTGAACCAAGATACCCGCATGGGTCTGTAGCCAGATCACGCCGGAGAATAGTCCCGAGCGATACGGGCATAGTTCTTCTGATACGCCTCATAGCTGTGCTTATACTCAACATCTTTTCTGAGCTGCTCGTACGCCCGAAGGTAACGGGGATCCTGGCTTTGAACCACTTTCGCGTGAAGTTTATCCAATGCTTTCTTTTGGGCATTCCTACGTATCACTTCGCGAGAATCACCAGATGACGATCTGTACTCAGGGCGGCGGGAAGGAGCCTTGGCCTTCTTTGGCTTCTGTCTGAAGGGGCTGGGAAAACAACACATTGTTACGTTGCGTTTGTGAAGATGATGTTTGTGGGGGTAGTGTGAGGTTATGGTTGATGTTATGAATGGGGGAAAGAGAGGAAGTGATAAAGGAAGAAACAAACAAAGCGAGAGAAAGAATGGATGGTTCTTATAGCGAGTCATTCTAAGAATCAGACTTCTTGTTTAGAGTATATCCGTGCTTGGTTGGTACATGTGGCGTGCAGGTTGTTGCATTGCAAATCAAAGTTTTTCACGAGATTTTACTCTGCTAGAAACCTAGAACTGTCTAACATGACAGACCAGTTCTGCCCTACAGATTTCAGACTTTTTAGTAATATATATGCGTCAAGATGTCTCTATGAGTGAAGGGATTGAACGCTAGATGTATGAGTTGTTACAGGATGCTTATCTCAGATAAACTTCCCCAGATCCAGCGGCGAGTCAACATCAGTATCCAGCAGGTTGCCATATAGTTGTAAGATTGATGCTTTCAGGTCTACAACGCTTCTGAGAGCCAAATGAAGAACCGTGCTTTTTGTGATTTGAGAAACCTGAGTTCTACCACTTCAGATGCTTGACCTTAGAGCTAAATGCAGTATACGGGTGAACCGGTAGGTGAACTTATTGGCGGTTGTTGCCAAAGCTTCTTGATACTCTGTTCTTCATACACTTGCTTTATTTTTACCCATCTGCGTGAAGGAATTGGCAAAGTCCTCTGCAATGTATGCGTTCATGTCAAGGCAAGCGATTCTTGAGTGGCGAGGAATTGCTTCAATTACTGCTGATATTTGCAGTCGGGTATTTCAACTTAATAGAAACGATTTATAGTTTGTATGCACTTCAATCTTTACAGCATCATAGCTTTCTAAAGACCTTTCTAAGCAAGCCTACAGCGCTTTTCCAGAACCTAGTCCCGTGATGCGCAGACCGTCTCGACACGCACCCTACCACCATACCCTCCATCTTGATCCGACAACGCAGGCAAAATTCCCGAATCTCGTATGGCTTTCTTTCCCTTCAGAGTCTGTTTCCTCTGTCTCTGAATATTATGATCTAGCAAGCGCTTCCGACCTATGCTGAGCGTTTCACATGCTTCTCATCCTTCCCGGGCGCCAACGTAGTGGCTGTCTAGGACGCGCCGTGAGCGATACCGTCTGACAACTTCTCCCGCTCAAACATGCGGAGTCTCAGTTCTGTCAAATTCAATGTTTGACTTGTAACGTCAAAATATTCATCGCCAAAACCTATACAATTCATGTCTGTCCAACGACTTAGTGTGAATCTTCGACGGCGAATCTCGTCGGCCATCTCCTCATACCTTCGTGATGAACAGACCCTGAAGTTGCTCATGATAATAGAAGTTCTGTTGTTTAAAGGCTTGATGCTGTCTACAGAATTCTTCATCATGAAAGGAAAGTCGTGGTGGCTAGGGTGCGTGAACAAGCCCCGAGCCACACATTCGGTTTGTAACGTTAGCCAGGCAATATCCCTGACGTATCCCTTGGCGAAAATTTCAGAGGAGAGGTTAAGGTCAGGCTCTCCATCCAAAAGCAAGGAGTAAGGCGCAGTAGGCATGGCATATCTCAGGAATTCCAAGACATGCATCACCCAGCTGATCAAGTACTCGCCCAGAAAACAAGAGACCAGTTGATTGCGTGCTGGTAGGTCGAAAGGATCAGGCAGCCATTCAATAGTTTCAACTGCAGCAGCCATCAACGATGGCAGGGGGAGACGTTCTCAGAGTACAAGGTGCTGCCATAGGTTGACGCGCTGCTCAATCTGGAGTTTCTAGTTCTCTTGGCAGAAGGGAATTAATCCAACGGCATGGCTTTCGGGATAACCAACGGAAAGTTGGTCCCCGTTGACAATACTTTTCCGGATGTACGTACAGCACTTGGCGAAGAGTCACAATGAGAGTTGAACTCAAAACCTTATGCACCACAACATACGCTGTAGCTTGACTCAATCCATCAAAGACACTACTTCATCAAGCAAGCTGGGACTGCGGCGTTTCTCTAAAGGGTATCTTAACTAACTAAGTTCAAATATCTACAGAAGCAGAAGGAATTTTCATCAATGACAATAAATACATTTATTTTCCATAATAAATCATTATACTCAATGCCCTCACATTAACCAAAGCTTATGACTACATAGCCAAAAAAGCTTCTTCTTACGGTAGAGACTTTATTTTCTGTATGTTCGTATAAAGCCTGTAAAAAAAGGAGTCAGTTTGGTGAAACGTGCAGTAATATGGAAAAGTCATTGACCTGTCTGCGCTTCCTCCCACTAGGCAATCCAACTCAACAACCGCAACCACAATCTCATGATGAATCCTACACAGGTTAGAAAGTCCGTTCCCCGCCCCAATCATCATATCGCAACTAGCCTCCAAATCGTACAATCATTGGCACTATTACTGCCCAAGGTGCCTTTGAGTACAGAACCTAGATGGAAGCCCGTCAAACATCGGCCAAAATGGATGTTGCTACTCGCACACTTACCCTCCCGGTCACCTATACAGCTATCATTTCTAAAGACTATCTCTGCAGACAGAAGAGCTATGATAGCCTCTACTTTCTGGAGGATATCCGTCGCAAAGAGAAGCACCTGCTTTCCTTCCGGGCAGGTCAATATGACGATATCCCCTTAGACGGCAAAGCCTTCGTCACTAGGAAACAGTGCTATTAGTAACTAAGCAAAACCTGGATCATTCAAGACTTACAACTCGCGATCTTCGGCTGTGATGCCTTCATTTGTGTGTATCGTCACAGGCTGGCTATGACCTTCGCGTACGACGAGAAGAAGGCGCTCGAGGCGCTGATGAGCAAGCTGAAGCTTCTTTGCAAGTAAGTAACTAAACGTTGGCTGTAGAAAGTTTACTTACGATGGGAAGCTGGATCAGAGAGATGAGAGCAATATTCAGGCGTTGAAGGCGAATGTAAGGTGGAATGAGGCGCTGCTGGACCTGTGGAAGTGCCTTGAGGCCAAAAGGGGCTGCTAGGAGAGATCTTTGTTAGAATAGTTAATGTTCATTGAAGAGGCAGAGCGCAGAAGAACAAGGCAGGGGTGCTATACAGGATGAGTCAAGGGATGACTTATTGGGATGTGTTGAAAAAGCTGTCTGCTAAGCAAGTTGTTTAGTACAGCAGATCCGCTGGAGTGGAAAATTGGGCATACGAACAATAGGTTAATCTGGCTGACGCAGTTAGTCAACATGTTTAATGTTGAGTGACATGTTTGGCACCCGCCATAGAGATGTGGGTTTACCGGCGGAAGGTTTCGGTGGTACGCAGGAACAACTGCTGTTATAAGCCTAAGCTGTTCAAGGTCTAATCATGCGTATCAGTCATGTAGTCAAGGAGAATGAAGAATGAAGAATGACCTACAGAGGAAACTCTGTTATTTCAAACACAATGGTTCCACATCATGTGGAAGGAGATGAATAACTGTCGTGCCATGGGGACAGTTGTAGTATCAGGAGAATGCTACGCGCATTTGTCTTGTTGGTAAGTGGCGGCTGTCTCTTTCAGAGATTCCTGACCTAATAAGCGCGCTATGCGCTTCTTCCGCCAGTGGGAGTTGTTTTGTTCGAAGATTGTGTCATTATGTAGGATAAGATCATTCCGACAGAAGCAGGTGCCATGCTCGAGGAGGGAGCCGTTCTGTCGGAAGATCGTATCGTTCTTGAGAAGGAGGGGTCAGGTTCGACGAGGAGGAGGCAGCCGCTTTATTGGAAGATTGCGTTGTTCTCGTGGAGAAGGAGGGAGTCGTTGCGTTAGAGGATCGTGTTGTTCTACTTTGGTTGAGAACAGTGGCCCCAGGACTTTCCTTTCTCTGCCATGGAACACGTGTCGAGATAATACCTTCAATGTTGGGAAACGCTTTCTCATACCGTTCCCTGACCTCGTCAAACTGCTCGATGTCAAAGCAATTGATGGCCCACTGTGCTGTGATTTTCCCATGTGTCGTTAAGTCATGGCTCTTAGAACCCGCAAGTATTGTGCGACGGAGAACTGACACGCCCTACCACTTCAGACAAGGAGTTCTTCAGCCATGAGAAAGCCTGGCAATGGGTGAATAGACCTCGCCGATTCTCTGCTCAGGCCTCTCCAGCATCCTCTGAAGTCTCTTCCTCATCGTCACCCCAGACCGCCTTTTCGCCAACTCTTTCGGTTTCTTGCAGGAAAGCGATTCGAGCCTTGAACCGTCAGAAGGACCTCTATTCTACGCGCGGTAGAGACGCACAACCGAGTTCTGAGGTCGGCCCCGCCTCGGCCATCGAGGATGACATTCTCCTTATCAATCACAGACTGGCGACCATGTTCGTAAGAGACATTATGGTGATCACTCGATCTCAAGGGGGCTATAACTGTAACCAAACCAAAATGGTTGCGTCGGTTGGAGGCGATTTTGAGCTGGTGCGGGAGCCGACTCAGGATTTACATGAGGAATTTGATTTTGCGGCTATATATTTTACCCAAGCTCTGGTTAGTTAGTACCGCGTGATGATATCGTCTTTAATATGAATTTACCTTGCTCTTTCAATCATTCCTTCTGTTCATAACAGACTCTCGCTTTTGGGGATCCTCTGGACCTTCTGAGGCCGGTAAAAGTAGATTTGCTGAGGATATTTGCAATATCCTGGGATCTCGACGTAGCTTTCGGGCCAAGATTGTATACTTCAACGACCTGGTCAGCCAGAGGCTTAGGAGGAGCTTCTATACTCTCTCGGATAAGGAGCAACCTTTACACCTGTTCCACAAGCTGGAAAACTTTGCGAAAGCGCATTGCTGGCTTCAGGTAATCACCATTGAAACCCTACATCGCGCCAGAGTTACACAGTTGCTCAAGTCATGACTCGAAGGCAAGTTTCAGGTAGTATTCGTTGACGTGGACAATAGTAAATGACTGAGTAGGTCGCTGGTGACGCAGGCCGAGTTGCGAAGAAATGATCAGGCTAAGCGAGAGAGGGATGTAGAGCTAATCGCACAAGATGCCGATCTAGTTCTGGGCAACAACGGCACGATTTCAGCCTCACTGCAGCTCCTCCTTATGCGAGGGGTATTAGATTTGCAAGCGATTGAGATGAGTGGAGATGCGGATATTCAACAGGGTCAAGTTAGTCAGTTCTCGGGCAGAATAGGATTTGCATGGATATGGTTGCCACGGTATTAAATTGATTGATTGATTGCTACTTTCTAGCGTAGATGGGAATATTAACCAGCTCAATTGCCTTCTCCACCAGCTTGCGATCATCTTTAAATATCAATTTCTCTAGAACCGCATCGTAGCTATGGAATTCACCTCAAACTTGTGCTTCTCATGTTCGCCGACGGGCTCACTTTCGTTGATAGCAGCCACAAATCAGCAAACCAGTTTGATCTCACTTTATCCAACCCGTCGCGTCTGTACTACGATGGGTTCGCAGGCGTCTTTGAAAAGGCGTGCCTCGTCGAGCAGGTGCTCCGTCTCGATGGAGGGGCAGAAACGGGAAACCAGGTTGATAGGCAACAGGCGGGAGGGAATGGCCGTCTCTTCGGTGGTTTCGCGAGTTGCAGTGTCTCGACAGGACTCGTGTAGGTTGCGGCGGCCCTTGGGAAGGATGTGCTCATCACGCTGGATAAGCCGAAGGGTGCAGACCTCACGCGTCAAGGGCCGAAATGGAACGATACCGGCACTCCCGACGAACCTTTCTCCGGTAAGAACCTCGGTTCCGAATCGCGAGGTTTTCATGGCTGCGCGTTCTGTAGCTATTTCCGGTTAAAAATATCAAGGTTATGGCATGTATCTTAGCCACGCTGAGAGTTTAGAGAGTCAAAGAGCGATAATGTCTTCTGTAGTCGGCAAGGTGACTGAGTCTTGGAGGTAGAAAGTGAAGGTGAGGGTTGGGTGAATGAGAGCGATAAATTCTATGCTCAATCAAGCTTTTAGTAAACTTGAGTAGCGTCTCTATGTCATGATAGTGGTGTAGGCTAGACATCACTAACATTTCTCCCAGATTCGATGAAAATAGTTCATTGGTACTTTTAAGCTATCATTGTTCCACAGCACTTGTGGTTTCCGAGTAGGACAATTTTACGAAATTTTTCATCAAAATGAGATTTCAACCTGCCCATTGGCTGGCCCCTTCGGGTCACAACACGTACAAATGCCTATGATCATTCATCCACCAGCTGGTGAAGGAACATCAAGTCTTGAACCATCCCAAACCATTGTTCAAATGGGTTATCCTTGATTCAGTTGTATAATCTGCAAAACCCCGAACGGGTCATCAAGTCATGTATACTTTCCGTACTAAAATCGAAATGAACATCTTCCACCAGTGTTTGTCTCACTACGTTGGTTCTAAGTTTATGCGCACAAGCAGGAAGATTTTCAGGCATATCTAACAGCTGCAAACAACACATCCGCTGCGTTGGTTCTTACTTCAGAGACATAATCAGCCTGAAGTTTTAGCTTGGAGTTGGAAGGCTCACAGCTTGGGTAGATCACTTAATCGAAGCTACCTACCTGGGCGTTAAAGTAAGTTTGGCACTGTTGCTCAGGTTTTCAGTGGCGGTAACGATTATTTCAATGTTGTTGTAATCCAAGAGACGCCGGCCGATGGCTACGGTGATGGTGAACTCGTCGAATACGATCTGGCCGTTGTCGGTACATCAAGCCGGGCTATGAACTACGCCTTCGCCCCGGTTTCGACAACAAACGACAAACCCATCATGTCCTATTCAGTTAATCGTGGAATTACCGACCTCCATATGACTTCGTCTTCCAAGCTCTTTGTTCGTACTAAAAAGTGCTGGGAGAGCCAGCCATCCGACTTCCCTCATGTAATTCTATCAGACACGAACCTTCCGCAGGCTTACACCCTTGACTACGGACATCCGGACTATGGTATGGTTCTTCTCACATATGCTGTGGAGGACCTCTCGGAACAGGGGTTGGCGATTCAAGATCCTCACGAGCTGCTCTCTATACTCAGAGAAGAAATCGCTAGGGTTATGCAAGGCAGCAGCTATCCCGAGTACGCCGACCTTCTCCAGCCTGTGACGAATGACGATGTTTACCTAGCCCACTGGCCCCTCGATCGTTACTCGTATGGTGCATTCTCCCTTGGTCTTCCCGGACAGGATAACTTAAAGTAATATTTATCTATAATTGTATCTAGTTTATCTATATTTAAGTAACTTCTTAGTATTTTAATACTAAGTTTAACTTTTACTTAATTTACTTATTTTTTCTTATATAAATATTATTACTTATATAATTAACTT
>JAJJWM010000077.1:0-40143 GCA_021655865.1 Fusarium guadeloupense
CTCCTCCCCAGCTCCTCATCAAAACACATCCCATCCCCTTTATTCTCCCTACCAACAGGCTCCCAAAATGCAACGCCCTCACTCTCAGGCACCTCCCCCGTTGCCGCCCAAACAGAGTTATAGCCACCCTGCTCAACCGTCATCATCCTCGGATTCGTAACATAGACAAACATCCTCTTCCAAAACCCCAATTCCGTAACCAGCCCCGTCGGAATCACACCCGGATGAACCGCTATTCCCCTGATCCCCGGATACCTCCTCTGGACCTCCTTCGCAAACACGATATTCGCAAGTTTACTCTGCCCATACCGTCCCCATGTTCCCCATCCCATATCCTCCTGCTTTGAATCCAACGTGTCAAAGTCGATTCCATTCGCAGGGTGTCCCCTATATCCCAACGACGTAATACTCACAAACCTCACATCCCCTCCCCTCTCAGCAGTCTTCTGCATCAGCGGCAAAAGCCCCATGAGAAGCGTCGCATTACCGAGATGATTCACACCAAACTGAATCTCCACACCATCCTGTGTGAGTCCATCTACAGCCATGATTCCCGCATTAGCGATAAACACATCGAGTCTATCATGTGTGACCTTCTTTGCTGCGGCGCGCATGCTAGCAATGGAGGTGAGATCGCATTCGAGAAAGGTTGCAGTCACTGGACTGATTTCTTGGATGAGAGATTCAGCTGAAGAAACTGAGCGGCCAGTGAAGTAGATGTGTGAAGGATTGTGCTTTGCGATTGTAAGGATGGCAGACCGGCCGAGACCAGAGGTACCTAAAGTTGTCAGAGAATATCCTTAAGAGAAATCATAAGTCTACTTACCACCAGTTACAAGAATGACCTTTCCATCAAGATCAGGAACATCCCTCTCAGGATCAAACCCGTTGAACGAAGGCATAGTGAAAGAAGAGCTGTATTTGTCTCGATTCAAGTACATACAAAGTTGTTGCAGTGAAGTGTTGTTGCGATGGATGGCATGCCCTCAGGGGACAGCACTCTACTTATACACAAATCCTCCAAGCCACTCGGCATTGAATTCTGTCTTTTACTTCTGTCTACCTAATTACGAAGCGAGACCTGCAACGTCATGACATGGCTGAATATGAGTGTGTTGCTAATCGAAGCGGGAGGATAATCCGCCGACCGGGAGCGGGTTTAGCTGGTAACCAACACTATCGCGGTCGGGCTCACAGTCAGCAATGATCTGTTAGCACGGGATAACATTCCATCCCTGTCGTCCAACCACACTCGGTGAGAATCTCTCCCTTCACCTTCAGCCAGCCCCGGGGCCGCGACTTGAAGCTCCAAAAGCCAGACACCCAACGACAAATCATAACTCAACACTCACGCCTCTCTCAAAATCATGTTCAAAGGACTTGATTGCCTATGCCTCGGGGGTATACTAACAGTAAATGATTACACCAGAATACACAATTCAAGATAAACTCCCTGCCTGTCCCACATGTACACTTTTCTAAATCTCATTTTTACGAAACATGCCGCCCGCGCCTTGCATTGAAAAACTCCGTCCCCCGTAGGCTTCAAGTCCCGTCACCAGCAGCTTCCAATTCCGCCAGCAACTCTCGCTCCAATTCATCCTCGTCAAAGTCCTGTCCCTCGTCTGCATTGATGACATGTCCCTTGTCCCTATCTTCCATCGCCTCATCGCCCGTCGGTACCGGTGTAGGTAAACTGCCATCCTCTGTATCTGGATCGTCACCATTAGGTGTCTGTATTGATCGCAGTCCGGAGGCGCCCCGGTTTCGAGCCAGACGTTGCTTCTTAGCCAGGACGCTCTCGCCTATGCTTGACGTACCATCATCATCCGATTCGTCTGCATCCGCCAACCCCTTTCGTTTGGTGCCTTGCTTCAAACTCTGTCCGTCCACGGTTTCCAGATCAGATTCTGTGGCTGTGGCAGTAACACTGTCCCCATCCTCATCATCATCGTCCATGAATTCGGCAAGCTCATCTTCCGCCTCTCCCCAGTCAAAGTCCTTGAGCTCTTGGCCAGTCTGCACATCCTCAACATCGTCGGCTTCCGATGTAACTTCTGTGGTATCGTCTCCTCCCTTTTCCCTATCAGCATCGAGAATCTCCAAGTAGTATGGTCGTTCATCTAGCCGTCGCCATTGACTTAGACAGTCGGTGAGCCAGTTCTGGTTAACAATCTTGATACTAGGGATCTTGGCCGCCTGCTGCACCTTTTTCGTCCGAGGTCGTGACGATGCAACAACAAGATGTGTCACTCTTTTCGACACGGTATCCAGAACTTGGGCACCAAAGGTTTGAGCCTGCATTCCAATCTCCGACTCCTCCACCCTGACTCCAAGCGGAACCAGGCCGGACAGCACAATCACAAGACCAGACAAGACGTTAGACTTGAGTTCGTCGAGAATGTCACCCGCATCTGGTACCATGGACAGGTCAACGCCGTCATCGACAGATGCCCTCCTCTTTGCCTTGCTGTGCGCAGGTGGATGTGTCCCTTCCTTGTCTCTCCGCTCCGCTCGTCGTCGGTCATATGTCTCGTAAAAGGACGTGTGCAAATCAGTGAGGTGATCCTGAAGAGCAATAAGCTCCTCGTCGTCGTCAACAAGAACATTTCGATGATGGTGAGGGGACGAATCGCCGGTGTCAGCGTCTTGCTGATCGTCTTCCTTGTCCAGCTCCTCCTGCATGTGCAGCAACGGTCGATCCTTAAGCTGCTTCTCCAATGTCTTCTCCTGCTCCTCAGCCTGGATCTTCAGATTATTTGCATCATCTCCGCCACTCATCCGTACGATTTCGTCAATGGGCGAGGCTTTCGTCGCCGACTTGGCGGCAGGATCTGCAGGTTTCTGCTTCAGAACAGGTAGAATGTCTTGTCGCTTGGGAAGGAAGCTCGAGTTGATATCACCAATTCCCTTGAAGAAGTCGTAGGGTACCACCTTGATCAGGTTTGGTCGGTTCATTGGCCACACGTCAGCTCGGTCGTCGATGATGACTACCATGTCTGTGCTGACGGGGAACAAGCGCTGTAGGCTCTTGGAGGTGATGCTACCGTTCTCGTCGCGGCTGATGACGCGGTCGCCAAACAGCTTCTTGTCGGGGTCGACAATCTTGGCGATGTTGAGAGCGTAGGCGCGTGTGCCCATAGTGTAGACATGCAACTCGTACATCTTGGAGACCTCCTCCAGAAATTCCATCAGACCAGGTCGAAGCTTGATATAATATGTGCAACCGCTCGTAACCCCACGAGGACCATCGTCGTTAAGCTGGAAGCTCCTGACGTCCTTGACAGCATCGTGGTTGGGATTTGATGGGTCGCGCTGCCACTCGCCGATGGTGGGTTCGATACAGGCATGGATAATAGTCTGATCAAGATCGACAACAAGGCTGAGCTTTCGTTGTCGCAGCAGACGCTTCTGGTTCTCGTGCTCGGCCTTTGCAGCGACGCTCTCGCTGACCCTCAAGACGGTTTGGTCATGGCTCATGTTGATCATGGCGCGATCGGTGTCGAGGTTGTCACTCGCCCAGTTAGTCTCGGTCATATCAGCACCACACAAGCTACAAAGACCTTGAACCTGAACCTCGTGGCCACAAGCTTCCTCAACCATCAGACAAGGCGCGTCGGCGGCAATCTCCATGCCCTCACGGATGCGCCATTGCTTGAGCTTACCCTCTGCGGGGCTGTCAAACTCTGTATATGTGGTTTCGTTGCTCCAAGTATCTTCGTTGACCTTGCGCTTCCAGTGGAACTTGTATTCAAAGATGCTCTCTTGCTTCTTGATTGAATCGCCGGGTTTTTTGAGTAACTTGGTAACGATGATGGGGTAATGTAGGCGCGTGCCTAGGGGGACAACTTTGTCGTACATGTTGTGTTGTGTCGGTGAGGGGTGATGTTGATAAAGGGTTCTTTATGGCGATATCGATAGCCTAGAGGTGAAGTCATTGTTAGCATCCACTCGTCAGACCGTCTACAGCCCGGAGTCGCGTTCACGATGCTGCAGCGACGTCACCAGTGACAACATACCTAGAAAGCTCCCCTTTCTTTGATCCTTTGCGCAAGCACTCCAGCTAAGCCCATGGCCTCACCAGAAGACGTCGCGAAGAAGCGAAATAATTGAGCGCGCAACCAAGGGACGCAAAGCAAAAAACGACGACAAACGGCACGTGAAAATCGCAAGCCAAGAATCGCGTAAATAGTCGCCAAGAGAGTCTCAATGGAGGATATCGTAGTCGTTTGCAAAGCGCAGATGAACCCCCTTTGTCGAAAAGAACGAAGGCTTGATCGTTTAGGTCGTGATGTGGTTGATGTCTTGTTCAGAGATCAGAGAATAGAAATAGAAAGCTTGCGCTGAGGTGACGCACTAGGTTGGCACAGCTCGGTAGCACTGGATTCTGTTACAGCGCTTCAGTCACTGCAAAGTGCAAACAGAGCGCTGAGAACCGATCACGTGGGGTTCAGTATTCGGTGTTCGGAGGGCGCTGGAACGTAATGCCGGCGCGTAAAATTGGTGGCGCAGGTGGGTTTCGTTTTGCGATCGCGATCGATGGTCCAAGCTCCTCAAAGAGCTGTGTAGGATTTAACCAAGAGACTCGATAGCTCAGACTATTAAATAGTTCTTGTTTCTTTTATCCTTTCCCTTGTTGTAGGACTCAAGGGGAAATGAAAGAAACAGTGCTATAAATATTTGTCTGTCTGTAATAGCTTCAATGTCTGAGGAGGGGTCAAGTGTGTCGTCACACAACGCGGGGAAATATAGATACTGCAGTTGCAGATAAAAGCTGTTATCAAGTTGTCGATCCTGTAGTTGGATATATCCTATATCAATGTTAGCCAAGTTGCCCTCAGAGAAACATGCCCCTCCCCCCGTCTCAAAACCTACCAATCAACAGCCCATACTCATCCTATGATGTCTCGACATACAAGACAAAGGTGGGAAGACCTGCCCTTTTTGTACCCGAAGCTTCCCCCAGTCACATCATACAATCATCGACAGCTCCAACTCAAATCCCCCTGTATTTTCCACTGGGAAAAGAAGCTTTGTCTAAAGTCAATCAACTAAGCATTTAATTCTTTCAATTAAAATAGTACTAGACTTTATAATTTCTTTGTTCTTTTTGTGCTTTTATTAACTCGATTTCTTTGTTCAATTGAACCCCGAGGACCATGGTTATGCTGCCACGCGTGACAAAGTGGTCAGAGTTAGTGGCGTGTCGTGTTGTTGATCTACCCTAGACGATTTTGCTATTTCGCGACCATCACCAGTTCAATTCATCAAGGATAATTGAGTCAGCTGGGCAATCTGTATATACTCTATTGGGCTTATCGAATGCCCCATATACAAATATGACTTTACTAGCAATGCGTTGTAGTCTCCGGGCTCGGAAATCGTGAAACACCATATCTTCGAGAATAACATGGCCAAAACAATATCACCTCAACTTCACCAATCATCACAAACTCAGTAGACAAAGATCAGTCATAGAAGTGGAGACAACACAAACACACAAATACAAAATTCATCAAAAACACTGGTATCATTATCGCGAAAGATTATCAATGTACCTCCCACTCAATTCAACCATCTAAATCCGTCGTTACATTCCATTTCACATCATTCATACCATCATGCAGTTCACCAACACGTCTAAGCAGACGACGTAACCATCTTGTAACCCTCCGACACTAGCTTGGTAATCTCCTCGTTCTTGTGTTGCAGGATACCCAGCGCATAGGCCACGTCGTTCCATTGTCGCTCCGTCTCGCAACGGCTAAGTCGAGCCGCAAGCTTCTCGGCCAACTGCTTAGCGTGTTTGTCCTGATTGACTAGTTAGTTGCTGCTCCTCCAAACACAATTGCATCACATACCTTCTCGACAAAGCCAAGCAGGAACTTGATAATCCGGCGGAAGCTCTCCTCGCCCATGTTGCCTCCAGCACTCAGCAGACTAAACATGTCGACAAAGTGGTTGTACACAGCATTATCCTTGGTGCTGAGCTCGGTGAAGAACATCCTCGCCAGGTCTGCGATTCTGCGGTCCTCATCCTCTAGGCATTTGGCCATCTCACCGAGCTGACCCTTGACCTTGACCTGACCAGCCAGGATCAGGAAAGTCAATGTCATAAGACATGTTCGCTTAACCGATGCATCGTCATCAGCCAGTCGACGGTACAAAAAGTCGGTGTTCTCATCGATGAGATGGTTGAAGCAGACAGCCATATCTCCTAGCGCAATAACAGCGTTGGATCGAACCGTCGGGTTAGGTGATCGCTCCATAATCGTGATGAGTAGCGGCAGGTTCGTCTCGCAGTACTCAGCAGATACGCACATGAGCTTAGCCAGACAGAGCGTCGCTGCGGCTTGGAGACCTTTATCGGCATAAGTCGTGTTGTTGGCGCAGATATCCGACACCAATGGGCCAAAAACAGACAGCAACGAGTTGGGTCCATACAAAAGCTCTCTTTCACGGATATGTGCCATGGCTTCTGTAAAGTCATCTTCTGTTGTACCTCCGATGAGGTCCAGCTCATCCGCATCCTCCTTGTCCTTGTCAGCCTTGGCAGGCTCCAGCTTTTCCTTCTCCTGCTTTCTGCGCTTAAAGTCGAGTTCGCACAGTTCAAGGTGCACAATCTGCTTGATGGCGACGTGACCAACAATAAAGAGAAGCTGAGATAGGGCGATTACGTTGTCACGCTTCTTGGGTTTCTCGCCCTGAGTTACAGTCTGGTCTGCGGTGGGCGTAACCTTGGTTTCGTCTCGCGATCCAGGCCGGGAGCTGGGTTGTGATGATGGCCGAGAATGGGACTGTCCGAATACTTGCTTTGTCCTTCGACGGATGATGTCTGAACAGAGAGTGTCGGGGTGCTTGGAGATGGCATAGATGGCGTTGATGGCTTGCTCGGCCAATCCATACCATTCCTTGCTGTCCGAGGGTACCTCAGTGATAGCTGCCAATCTGACTGAAACAGCATGGTCATTGGGCAAGCGTGAAAACTTGACAGGTGAGTCCTTTGCTTGTCGTCCCGTAGGATTGATCCGTCTCAAAGCAATGCACGTGAACTTGGCCAGTTGAAGGTCGTTGCGTCCATGTGCACCAAGACCGGTTCGAAGCATGGTTTCCATCTCCCCCACAACAATTTCGGGGTTCGCAGTCGCCAGCATTCCCAAGACGATGATAGCGCCTCGTCGCTGAGTCCGCGAAATCTCCCGTTTCTGAACACCATAGACCTGCCACAGCTTGTTGATGACAACCTCGGGAATCATGCCGCCCTTCATCATTGTCGCCAGAAGCTGCTCAAGCGATGTGAGCTCGGCAGGTGTTGCGCCAAAGGTAAGACTGATCATGTTTCGGGCGATGTAGTTGGCCGCATCGTTGGGGCTGAACGAATCAGGGGCCTCAAAGAAGAGCCGCTTGTAGCACTCGATCAGATGCGTCTGGACTCCCTTACCTTCATCGCTGTTGCCCTTGGTCCAGATGAGTCGAAGCATACGTCGAATACCGACCTTGTTCTGCTCAATGTTGTAGGCGTCGCCGACCTCGAAAAAGTCAATGGCCTCAATAACCTCGCTCTTGTTCCTCGAGCCCAACAGCTGGCAAATAGTGCCCGTAGCATCGTGGATGACGTCGATGAACTTGAGCGCCTCATTGTAGTACCTCCTGGTCAGAGTGAGCTTCTCGATAGCCTCACTTGTAGCAGCCTCCTCCTGGGCCTGTTTGATAGCAGCGACCTTCTCCTCCTCCGTCATCTGCTTGGGCTTCTGGGGAGAGCCAAGTTGTGTGGCTTCGTCCAAGAGCTCGTTATCGACAGTCGTATTTGCCTGGTCGCCTCCAAAACCTGGCACACCGGGCGGAGGTTTGAGCGCATCCAGCTCTTCCTGGACCTTATCCAGACGAGCCTGCCATTCCTTTCTAGAAAGCTGCGCACCGTGCATGACTGTGAACGGATGAGTCTTGATAAGGGTGCCCAGAAGCTTGATAGCGTTACGCCTGACATTGCTGCTCTTATCCTCCAAACTTCGGCAAGCGAGCTCAGCTGCCTTTTGTCTTCTTTTGGGGAACTTTTGAGCAAGATCACAGAGTCGCATATAAACCTGAAGGGTTCGGCATCTACAGTAGGGGTTAATATCCAGGAATCGCTCCTCCAACACATCAAAGAAGGCGTTGAGCTGAGACTTGTGGTTCTCGCTGCGCTCATCCTGCTTGCTAAGATAGCCAACCATGTTTCCACAGACCTCGATGAGGGCACATCGGAGAGTATATGACTGCTCTTGTTAGACAAACTCTACAACACAATCCCGTTGTCTTACCTCGCTGTCTAGTTGCTTTGCAAGCATTGTCATCTGCTTAATCACTAATCGTGGTGCCAGTTCGGAAAGCTTGGCAATGAAAGATGAGATAGACTTGGGGCCTCGGCTGTCGTTGGAGTTAAACTCTTTGTTACTGATCTCTCGTAGCACTTCATCAGCAAGCTGGGGGTAGTCGTATGTCTCGGCTAGGATATGTAGAAACTCGGCCATGGGTTCCGATAAGTGTTCAAAGTAGGTCAGGTTCTGAATGATGTTGATTTGTGCCGCTGTTCGTTGTGAGTCCCTGAGTTCTTGACAATGAGATCTTACGTACCATATCCATGTCCATGATGCTTTACAGCAATGCACAACACTTTGAAGCAATGCATCCGAATAGTTGTGGTCTTGACTCGCTGCTCACTCTCCAGAATCATGTAGACTGGCCGGGTAAGGAGTCCAATAAATGTATCCCTCTCGCTTGTGGTGAGGAAGATCTTGGAGAGCTTGAGCTTAAGAACCTTGCACATTACTTCCAGTGCAGCCTGTAGTTGTGTGGCCGAGTCCCAGGCTGCGTCCTTGTCTTTTGCGGCACCCTTCTTGGCCTTTCCACGACCTCTGGCAGCAGGTGCTGTTGACGACTTCTCAGCAGCCTTGGTCTCAACAGCAGCGATCGTCCATTGCAGGAGGAAACCGTAAATCTCCAGTAGCTTCTTGTGGTGAGGCACCGAGTCCTGCTCGTCGGGGGAGTCGATATCGGAGTGTACAGAGTCGGCCTCCGCGCTCAAGCCGCTCATGATAAGGTCGAAGATCTTGCTGAGGGCGTGGGTGGGGAGGTGTGCTGTGTATCTGGGAGGTTCAACTAGCTCAGAATGGCGTCCCAATGTCGAAGTTTCTGGAGAGGGGTTGTGAAGGGAGATGGGGGCTAACTTGAGGAGAAACTGCAGCGAGTCCATATGGGAGGCGCGCATGATTGCATCGGGGTTGTCGGTGACAGCGTCGACGATGGGGTTCAGGACTGAGTTGACAACAGGTAGTGTGAGGGCCTCAGGATCGTTTTCGCAGTCGAAGAGAGCGCTATCGGCCTCTGGGGTCGCGATACCCGCGGGGTCAGACATGTAATGCTTGAGAGCATCATTGAGATCGAAGTCGATGGGGTCCATGACGGGCGATACGAGGGTGTCGTCGCAAAAGGGCGAGCGACAAATATGGGAAGTCGACGAAACGAATGCGAAGTGAAGGATGGATAATCAAAAGGGTATCATAAAGTATCGCAATCACTGCTGCTTCCTTGGGTCGACCGTAATTTGTGACCACGAGTTGTACCGTTGAATACCGGATCCGTCGGTACTTGTTGTCGAGTGGTGTTGGTGATAGCCCTGGACGTGATATAAGTTGGGTCGAGAGGGTTAGTTCGTTTGGTGGAGGGGAGATTGAACCCCTGGGCAACGATTGTTTTTGTTTTCTTTCAACGCGACCAGTCAGGACCCTTCCCCGCCATATCCAGCCACTACCGCTACCAGACAGCGCGTTGTACCTGCCAATACCCCTGTAACCACACCAAGAAATGAGATGCTCGAGTCTCTATGTTGGTAGCCCCTCCAAACCTCAAAATACACCTTGAAACCTTGATCTGCAGTCTGTCGTTCCAAGCTACTGAATCCTTCGGTCTTATTGTGTTTTTTGTTTCGTTTTACCTGCAGGAAGCACGAGTTGATTGCGCCAACGGCCTTCAAATCTAGAGTTCAAATCTAGAGTTTAAAAATTCTGGACCAATATAACTACGACGTACGAAAACAATGGCTGCAGCGGCTCAACAACAACAAGTTGACGAACACTTCGATATCCATGAAGATGTGAGGACGGAAGACACGGAGATGATGGCGGAAGAAGAGCGCACAGAAGAGGCTGTGCCAATTGACGAGGAAGAGCACGTCCAGCATCAGCATCAGAATCATCAGCGCCATCACATACAGCAACTGCATTCTCACCAACAACTCCAGCCACCCCATCGTCACCAACAAGTCCAAGATGAGCCTCAAGAGGAAGAAGAGGAGGAAGCGGCCGAGGAGTCCTCAGAGGAAGAAGCTGTTGATCGCGGCGTTCAAGCAGACATGGACAAGCTGCAAAGCGACTTTCCCGGGTTTCGCAATCGCTACCGTCTGATCAAGCGCATCGGTGAAGGTATATCAAGATGAGAACCTTTGCTCTGCCAGTTGCCATTGAATACTAATAAGCACTGCTAGGTACGTTCTCAACCGTATACAAGGCCGAGGACATTATGTACGACCACTACGACAACAGCTGGGACTATGAAGACGACTCGTCAAAGTGGACGCCACCACCGAAAGCAAACGACAGTCCCGTGTCTCAGCGCCCCCGTCGCAAGGCACGCTATGTCGCCATCAAGAAGATCTACGTCACCTCGAGTCCCTCGCGAATCCTCAATGAGCTTGAACTCCTCCATGATCTCCGTCAATGTCCCTCCGTCTGCCCTCTTATCACCGCCTTTCGAGAGACCGACCAGGTCGTGGCCATCCTCCCGTACTTTCGACACGGAGACTTCCGCACCTACTTCCGAGACTTGACCATTCCTGAAATCTCCATCTACTTGCGTGAGCTCTTCACCGCACTTCAGAGTGTTCACGAACACAAGATCCTCCATCGAGATATCAAGCCGACAAACTTTCTCTACGATCCAAGTACCCAGCGAGGCGTCCTTGTCGACTTTGGTCTAGCTGAGAGGGAAGGCTCTGACTGCAAACCCTGCCTATGCCACGAGTCTCGGGATGTGCGCAAGCAACGCCAGACCAACTCCGTGTGGGCGCAAAACGCAGCCAATCCTCAAGCCGGTTATCCCAAATCCGACACGCGCTCCTCTCGCCGCGCCAATCGTGCAGGAACCCGAGGTTTCCGAGCCCCTGAGGTGCTCTTCAAGTGCACAGAGCAAACAACAGCCATCGATATCTGGTCCGCAGGCGTCATTCTCCTCACCATTCTGTCCAAGCGTTTCCCCTTCTTCAACTCAGCCGACGACGTGGAAGCCATGATCGAGATAGCAACCATCTTTGGCACTAAACGTATGAAGGCCGCTGGTCTACTCCACGGATGCGTTTTCGAGACCAGCATTCCCACTGTTGGCCAGGGCGGCTTCTCGATGGAGAAGATCATCATGTGGAGCACATGCCGAGGCGAGGACAAACCTCTGACACCAGACGAAAAGCTAGCTATTCACTTTCTGGAATGGTGTATGGAGCTGGATCCAAGCAAGAGAATAACAGCGACGGATGCACTTGAGCACAAGTTTCTTTCACTTGGCGAGCTTGAGGCTGAGCAGAGGATGTACAACGAAGAAGCCGCGGGAAGAGGGTATTAATATCAAGATAACGTATTACGAATGTAATCATAGTAGCATATACTGGCGTTGGTATTTCAATATGTTAACAAAGCGGTTGGCTAGATATTTGTACATAGGCCAACATGACTGCGATACCCAGTCAACGTAAATTTAGTCTTGTATGAGGCAACATCGAGGCAATACTGCGGCATCACATCCAATGGGAACCAGGATTGTCATTGTCATAATCATGGGCGAAAATCGATTTTTATTTCGTTAACTCCGTGCAAGAGTCCCTGATGCAATGCCCGAAGCCGACCAACCTAGGTCTCTAGTCGCTCCATCTCTAGAGCCCAGGAGACCGCATTTCCATTTCCCAGCTATCCACCGGGTTGGTGATTTCTTTTCCCTATGAATCCCACACAAGCCCCCGGACTCCTAGCCAGCAAAACATTTGGTTTTTGCTCCGCTTAAGCGACGAGCTCGACGACACCACCGGCCTCCTTGATCTTCTTCTCGGCCAGGCGGCTGACCCAGCGGGCGCGGACAACCAGGGGGATTTCGGGGAGACGGCCCTTGCCGAGGACCTTGGAGTAGCCGAGGGGGAGGAGGTCGAGGACGGGGACGGTGTCCTTCTTCTCGCCCTTGACGTAGGCGTCGCGGGTCTCGACGGGGACGAGGGACCACAGCTTGTCGAGGTTGATGATGGGCTTCCAGAAGTGGTTCTGCTGCTTGTGGAAGTATCGCATACCAACCTTACCGAAGTAACCGGGGTGGTACTGTTCTCGAGTCAGCCATCTCTCGTTCTTGATCGCAAATCTTCGGGCGGTCGAACCTTGTCCATGTTGGTACGGTGGTGGTGCTGACCACCAGCAAGACCACGACCACCGGGGTGCTTGCGGTGCTTTCCGATACGTCCCTTACCGGCGGAAACGTGGCCGCGGCTGAAAAGAGAGTCAGTCCATCACAAGTTCCATTGTTGTAGTATAAATCGATCTCGAAGAATGCGATCGGGTTTTTCGTGCAGCCGCCGACAGAGGGCGATTCAATTGTGAGCTCCAGCGGTCCATTCACGAGGAACGGACGCGGTCTCTCTCAACGACCAACCTCGTCGGCAACGGCGAGGGGGATGAGGACATACTGCTTGCGGGTCTTCGACAAACGGGTAGGCATGGCGACGGCTGTGGTGTGGTTGTCGACTTTTCCGGTGTTCACAGGGTCGAAAGCTGGAAATGGATGGGGATGTTTTTGCAAATCTCAGCGAAAGATTTAGGCGAGGGCAGGATAGCCCTAAGAAAAATTGGCGGCGGGGCGGGTGAATTGAGTGGGGGCTCTTTCTGGACACTCGGTCAGGTGACTTCGTGGCTTGACCGTGGTGAAGCTTGGTGTGGCCCCACCAACTACGGGCTGTTGATGCTAAAGCTTGGAGACGCGACTCAGGGAACGCGATGTCTTTGAGATAGAGTCAACAGAATCTTATGAAGTAGTCAACATGGCGCAAAATGACACGGATAGTATCACAAGAGACCTGGAAAAACTGGACTTCCACCATCCATATACACCTTACGATGTCCAGGAGCAGTTCATGAAGACGGTGTACAATGTCTTAGAGACTGGTAATGGACAAGTCGGCATCTTGGAGAGTCCGACTGGTACGGTGAGTAACTCGATCGAGTAGTGTTAGGGTCTCTGATACTCTAGATGTTCAAAGTCTCACACTGATTGCTTGTCATACAACACATTTGTGGACCACTCACTAACATCAAACAGGGCAAATCCCTTTCACTTATCTGCGCTTCATTGACCTGGTTACGACACCACAAGTCTCACCAATTCGAAGCCTCTCTCAAAGAATCCGCAGAAGCCTACAAGGACGAACCATCATGGCTTGTTGAGCAACTCCTCCGCCGCAAGCGAGAAGAACTGGCCAGCCGCTGGGAGGAACGAGAGAAGCGCCTAGAAACACTTCGCCTCAAGGAAAAGGCCCAAGAAGAACGCGCCCGTAAGCGTCGTCGTGTAGAAGACTCACTGCCTAGTCGGTCGCGTGTAGAAGATGAAGATGCTGAGTGGCTACTGGACGACCCTGATGACCAGGACGATGGTCCTCAAGATGCATTGTCTGGCTTGAGCAAAGAGACACGAGAAGTGCTTGCGAGCATTGGTCTCGGAAGCCTCAATAAACATGAAGAGGAAGATGACCTCGTGGAAGAAGAGATCAAGGTGCGGACATCTTTGTTGAGTCGTAAATGCAGGGATAGTAACAGCGATAGATCTATTACACCTCAAGAACACATTCTCAACTTTCGCAATTCATTACCGAACTTCGTCGTCCTTCGTTCCCTCCCTCACTACCGACGTCTTTATCTAAGCAGCAAGAGTCCAAAACCGAGGCAGTCAAGCTCCTGCCACTATCATCTCGTCAAAGGCTATGCATCAATCCCTCAGTTTCACACCTTGGGTCAGCCCAAGCCATCAACGACCGCTGCGCTGAGCTCCAACAACCAAAGTCAGGAAAAAAGTGTCCTTTCATCCCCAAGGAAGATCTTCTTTCGCAAACCCATCAGTTTCGCGACTCAGCTTTAGCAACGCTACCCGACATCGAGGATCTTCATTCTCTTGGCAAGTCACTCGCTGTGTGCCCGTACTACGCATCGCGAACTGCTCTCCCAGGTGCCGAGATCATCACTCTTCCATACCCTTTGTTGCTGCAAAAAAGCGCCAGAGATGCGTTGGGTGTCAAGTTGGAAGGCAGTGTTGTCATTATCGATGAGGCGCACAATATCATGGATGCAGTGGCCAACGTGCATGCAGCTGAGATTAAGCTGAGTGATTTGCGAAGAGGGCGAGGGATGCTTGGCGTGTATGTGAAGAAGTTTGGTAAGAAGTTGAAGGGCGTTAATCGGGTCAATGTGGGAAGAGTGGGAAGGGTCATTGAAGGACTTAGCGAGTGGATGGACGGGGCTCTCAAGTTCAAGGTATGTTACTTTTCCGCTTATGAAGCAGCATCTGACCCCGTCACAGCAAGAACATGGCATCGTGGACCCCAACGACCTGACTCGACCAAAAGGTATCGACCAAATCAATATGTTTGAGTTGATTCAGTACATCCAAGAGTCAAAACTCGCCTTCAAAATCGAGAGCTACATATCCTATGTTGAGAGCGAGGATGCCTCCTCAAGAACTCCTAGGTCGAGTACTCCGGTGCTTCACACTCTCGTATCATTTCTTATCGCCTTCACCAACCTCAGCTCTGAGGGCCGAATATTCTATCAAAAGATCAAAGGACCAAACCCTGATATACAACTCTCTTACCTACTCTTATCGCCAACCCACGCATTCTCGTCCATTGCATCCAGCGCACGAGCAGTTGTTCTTGCAGGAGGTACAATGTCTCCCTTTGACGACTATAAAGACCACTTGTTTCCCTCGTTGGGATCAGACAAGGTGACAACTCTAAGCTGCGGACATGTTATTCCGCCCGAGAACCTCTGCGTCTGGACACTGGCATCATCACGGCCAGGTGCGCCGCCCTTTGAGTTCAGCTTCCAGAAGCGAGGCGATCCAGAAATGATAACACAGCTGGGCCTTGCTATCCTGAACCTCTGCTCTCTAGTCCCCGACGGCGTGGTTATTTTCTTCCCTAGTTACGGATATCTCGATGAGGTAGTTGCAGTCTGGCAAAGGAGTCAAAGCGCGAACGCGCAGCCAATCTGGGACAGGCTTGGGACACGCAAAGCATTATTTAAAGAAACAAAGGGTGGATCAAGCGATGAAGTCCTCCAAGAATATTCCGACGCTATTCTAGGCGAAGCAAGCAATGGAAAAGGCGCTCTCCTCCTCAGCGTCGTCGGCGGCAAAATGTCTGAAGGCATCAACTTCTCCGACCGCCTCGGGCGCTGCGTAATAGTAATCGGCCTACCCTATCCCAACATAGCATCACCAGACTGGAAAGCAAAGATCGAATATATAGAAACGACGACACAAAACAACCTCATAGCGCAGGGCACGGCGAAAGAAGAAGCCGTCAGCCGGGCCAAGCAAACGGCGCGGGACTTTTACGAAAACGCTTGCATGCGGGCCGTTAACCAGAGTATCGGCCGTGCAATCCGGCACCGGGGTGACTATGCCGCGATAGTGCTTGTGGATCGGCGTTATGGCACGGAGAGGATCCGGGGCAAACTGCCGGGGTGGATCAGAGGAGGATTGGTCAAGGAGAGTCACGAGAAGGGTCTCGGAGGGTTGATGGGTGCTGTCGGAGGATTCTTCCGAGGTAAGAAGAACAAAAATGAGTAGCAGCGACAATGACAGCTCGTAGCTTGCAAAAGATGAGAGCTATCTAGTAGTCGAGACCCTTCTTAGCGCTGCACAAAATGGAGGGGCGACGGGTTTATTGGGTTTTCCGCCACTGCGATTTACAGATCATCAGCCTCAGAATATACTTCGAACATTCGATAAGATTGTATTCAATCATGTGTCAAGACCAGCCTCGAAACAAGAATATCCCAAGCTGGTAGAGAGTACCTCGTCTCACAAGATAACAAAGCACATTACACAATGACATGTCTTGTACAAGGCTAGAATCGGCAACACCAGGCATATCCTTATCAAACATCTCCTCTACGATACGCTAAAAATGTTCAAGCTCTGCGGCAAAGGGCCCATGGGGCGATAATTTGTCCCGCACCAACACACGATTGGCGAATCCAATTCAACTCAATTCAATTGTTTCGCTGATGAAATTCCAATTTTCCCAAAAAGCTAGTGAGCAACAAAAAAAAGAAAGAAAAAAAAAAAAATAACGGAACCGAGCACCGGCACCGGCACGGAACCGGTGTCACCGAGTCACATTTGCCCTCTGACTCTATAAGACTCACCAGCCAGGCTATTGTGCTATTTTTCTTTTTCACCTTTTGGTGTTTCTCTTCTCTTTGTTGTAAACAATGGCTGCAACAACTGATACCGCAAAAGGCGTCAGCGCGCCCCCGGCCGTTGAACATGATGATCGCAGCGATACAGAGAGTCTCAAGCCAGCGGCTCTTTTCCACAAGGCGCTGCGCATGGGACGAGTTGAGGAGAAGGGAATTCAGCCTATCCCCGTTGAAGAGCGTACCGTGACAAAATTCTACAACATCTTTACTATTTGGGCGTCTATCAACTCTAATATCCTAGGGTGAGTAAATTGAGAAGTCCTTTTTGAGACGGCAGCTAATGATTGTATAGTATCACTTTTGGCATGCTGGGTCCTTTGTTGTTCGGTCTGAGCTTGAGAGATTCTGCTCTCGTCATTCTCTTCTTTTGTCTATTTTCGACTGTTGGGCCAGCGTATCTTGCTACTTTGGGCCCAAAGACAGGAATGAGGCAGATGATTCAGGCGCGGTATAGCTTTGGGTAAGAATACCAGATCATTATGAAGTATTGCGAACTGACTTGTTCACAGCCGTTACCTCGTTTCTATCCCGGTATTTCTCAACCTCGCCACATTAACTGGCTTCCTGGTCATCATCTTCGTCGTCGGCGGACAATGTCTCTCCGCCGTATCAAGCGGCCACCTGAGTCCCGACGTCGGCATCGTCATCATCGGCATCCTCTCCCTCTTCATCTCCTTCTGCGGCTTCAAGGTCCTGCACTACTACGAAACCTACGCCTTCATCCCCGCCATCATCGCAATCACCATCGCAGCAGGCTGCGGCGGCTCCCAGCTCTCCAAACAAGCTCCCCCCGCTGCGCCCCCAACTGTGGCAGCGGTTCTCAGCTTTGGCATGATTGTCGCGAGCTACATGATCCCCTGGGCAGCTATTGCGAGCGACCTCACGACGTATTTTGATCCCAAAGTTCCGTCATGGCGTGTCTTTACGTACAGCTATCTCGGCCTCGTTACGCCTACGATCCTTCTCATGATTCTCGGCGCTGCCATCGCTGGTGCGCTACCAAACGTGCCAGAATGGTCAGAAGCTTATGGCCAGACCCTCGTTGGAGGCGTTCTCGCAGCCATGCTTTCCAGCGCAGGCGGCTTCGGCAAATTCGTCGTCGTGGTTCTCTCCCTCACATTACTCGGCAACACAGGCGGAACAATGTACGCCATCACCCTCAACTTCCAGACTCTTATCCCAGGCCTCATCAAGATCCCTCGCTACGCCTTCGCCATCATCATAACCATCATCGTCATCCCCACCGCTCTCCGCGCCCAGCGCGATTTCTTCGTCAACCTCGAGAACTTCGTCGCCCTCATCGGCTACTGGTCCGCCTCCTTTATCGGCATCGTAACCGTGGAACATCTCGTCTTTCGACGCGGTCGCTACGACTCTTACGACCATGATACATGGAACGTGGCATCGCAGCTACCCCTGGGCATCGCGGCTATCGCTGCGGGTGCCATCCCTTACGCGCTGGTTGTGCCGTGCATGGCGCAGGCTTGGTGGACGGGGCCTATTGCCAAGACGACAGGTGATATTGGGTTTGAGATTGCATTTGTTATGAGTTCGTTGTTTTATATACCTTTTCGGTACTTTGAGAAGAAGTGGTCGAGGAGGTAATTCTTGGTGGTTGGTAATGAGATATGGTGGACAAAGTAGACGAGAATAGATAAAAGCGTAATGCAGTGGTATTTTGTCTTGAAGCAATTATCTTGAAATACTGGGCGTACATGCTCTTGATATCGTGACATGCATCAACGTCGACAAGAGACAGCATAAGCCATCAACCACCCCTATCAAGCATCATACACATAGGTATCTGATAACTTACTATATAGTATAGGAAGATTATAGTAAATTTACTATAAGATAGAGTAAGGTTATACTAAAGTTTAATCATCTCTCAGAAATTATTCTCATCTATATATAATATAATTTTTAAAGTAGCATCTATAAGTCTAAGATTATATTTAGTTTCATAAAATTATTTACCACTTTATATAGATCTAATCTAATAGTACTCTTATATAGGTACTCTGCTATGCCATCTTTTCCCTAGCTTGTATGCTCACCTGTTCCCAACCCTCATCATCATCCCCTCCCTTGGCCTCCCCAAGCTGCTGAAAGGTGATATCCCCAAACACAACATCAAGACCCGTATGCACCATGCTCGGCTTACAATTTGGCCTCAAACTCACACACTCAAATACATAGTCACCCACAATCATAACCACAATCGTTTTCATCATATTCATCCCCATGTTCTGCCGGGGACACGTCCGTCCGTCTCCACCAAAAGGCCGAAAGTACCCCTGCCCCGGCGCCGTCCTGATCCACCACTCCGGCCGAAACGCCGTTGGATCGGCATACACATATGGGTCGTAGTGCAAGCTGTGCGCATTGACTATCACAATGAGATCGTTGTCAATGGGGAGATATCGGCCGTCGTGGGTTGTTATCTTTGCGCCGGGTGGTCCTTGGCGGAGGACTCTTGGCCTCTTGAGAACATGGTATCTCTTCCACCGCCTAGGATGTCATATACCAAAACTGATACCCATTTATCCAAGTCTCGATCCAAGGTTTAAATCAAGGAATACTCTCAAGTTTTGTGCCTGAGCCGTGGTAGGAGGCAAGAGAGGGTAAATGTCTTAGTCGGCTATTGTAAATACCCCTCTTATACGCGGGGGCTGTGCTGTCAATCTCAGATAACAAACCACGAGACCATGACCATCTCCAAATCACTAACTTTGGCCATTCCTCTTTAAGCACCCTTTTTATATGCGTCACATTTGGAAACAATAGCAAACTACAGACAAGATGCGGTGTCGTTTAACGCTCGTCCTATTGGTGGACTCTGCCAACACCAACGACTTATGGCCCCTCCAGAACATGGAGATGATAACCCTCACTCATTCTCCCTCTTTCTCGTGTAAGACAAGGACTTCAACATGGCTCAAAGCATCTGGGCCATTCCCCTCCAACCAACAAACTTCAACATTGTCGTCGCTGTCCTCGGTGGCTTCATCTCAGTCTTTGGTCTAGTCTCATATCTCCTCAAAGAGAACTACTACCTCTCAGAAGCCCGTAAGACGAACCCCCCCAGTCCCCTCATCTCACCCAACTGACAAAATCTACAGTAATTTCTCTCTGTGCAGGCATAGCATTCGGTCCCTTTGGAACAAACTTCATCCGTCCCTTCGAATACGCAGAGTGCAATACTCTTCCCTACAAGGGCTGCAGAGCTGATCTCAACGCCATAACTCTCAACTTCTCCCGTCTCGTTCTCGGTGTGCAACTCATCCTCGCGGGTGTCCAGCTCCCCAGAAAGTACCTATTCAGAGAATGGAAGTCTCTCAGTCTTCTCCTTGGTCCGGGCATGACGTGCATGTGGCTAGCCACGAGTACCCTCGTCTGGCTCTTTGCCGGCCAACCTCCCTTTCTTCACGCCCTCGCCGTCGGTGCATGCGTGACACCTACAGACCCCGTTCTCAGCGCAGTGATAGTGAAAGGCCAATTCGCAGACCATAACATCCCCCGAGAACTCCAGTATCTCATCACAGCAGAGTCCGGCGCCAACGACGGTCTAGGCTATCCGTTTCTCTTCTTCGCTCTCTATCTCATCAAGTTCACTGGCGCGGGCGCCACGTCCGGCAACGCGGGTGATGCAATGGGTCTCTGGTTCGGCATGACATGGGGCTACACCATTCTTCTCAGCGTCGTGTACGGTGCCGTGGTTGGGTGGGTTGGCAAGGAGCTGCTTCACTTTGCCGAGAAGCGCAACTACGTCGACCGCGAGAGCTTTCTCGTCTTTGCAATCTCTCTTGCGCTGTTTGTCCTCGGAACGTGCGGTATGCTTGGCACGGATGATGTTCTCGCTTGCTTCATCGCTGGAAACACGTTTACGTGGGATGACTGGTTCCGGGTTGAGACGCAGGATGATTCACTGCAGCCGACTATCGACATGCTCCTCAACGTGAGCATCTTCCTGTGGTACGGGGCTTATATTCCCTGGCAGCTGTTCTCTGATAACCCAATTATCTCGATCTGGAGTCTTGTTGCTCTGGGCATCTGTGTTCTTCTCTTGAGGAGATTGCCGTGGGTGTACGGCATGCACAGATGGATTCACCAGATCAAAGAGAAGAAGCAGGCTGTGTTTGTTGGTTTCTTTGGTCCCATTGGTGTCTCGGCCGTCTTCTACCTGTTCATCAGCCTTGAGTTTATCAAGGAGCATCTTAGTGATGAGGATGGTGTTCCGCGTAGCGATGTCAAGAACCTTGGAGAGACGATACGCATTATTGTCTGGTTCCTTACTGTTTGCAGCATTGTGAGTATCTCCCCTCATTGCATATTGTTCTTGTACTGACTTTATAGGTTGTTCATGGGTTGAGTATCCCGGTCGGAAAGATCGGCTACCTTGCACCAAGTACGCTGAGTCGTGTAGTCAGCGACAGGCTCGGCGATGACACTGATGCAAGGGAACGACGACGAAATATTCCCATCATTGGACGATACATTGCAGGAGAGACGACGCCACTCCTTTCACCCACGTCCTAGTCGCCGTCACTTGCGGCTCAGGCGTCGGCTCAGGGCTTTCCAGATATATATTCAAGTGAGGATAAGTGGATTATAAGCTAGGTTGCATTCAAGGTCATGTAAAAGAGCATATGCATTCACAGTACTTGTGTTTAAGTCAGTCATTTGCTAAGCGTAGTCTTCATATATGAATAGATGTGTCTAAAAACATCGCTCCTAAACAACCTCGTATCTCATTATGCGTATGTCTATAATGACAGCCGTCGTGAAGGATATAAAAGCGAAAGCAAGTACCCCGGATATCCCATTCCAGCACCCAAAGCCCTTCCCATACTCAATCTCTCAGAGCCACGCTCAGACTTAGGCGAGGAGCATAGCGGCACCAACAACAGCAGCACCAGCGATACCGAAAGGTGCCAGAGCAGGGGCAGCGTTGTCGGTGTTGTCAGCGTTAGCAGCGTCGTTGGTAGCAGTAGCAGAATCATTGTTGTTGTCGTCGGTGTTGGTGTTGTCGTCGGTGTTGGTGTTGTCGTCGTTGTTGTCGTCGTTGTTGCTTCCACCAGTAGCAGTGGGCAGGTCTCGGGTTCCGGTACCGCCAACAATGGTGGTGGTCAGCTGGTCAGTCTCGGTAGGTCGAGTAGCATCGACAGAGACGCCGGCGACAGCGGAGGAAGCGGCACCGGCGTTGTATGTGGTCGAGGCCCAGCCGCAAGTGAAGAGGATTTCATCGATATCTGGAAAGCATTAGACAAGTACAGCTAAAGAGGTATGAGATATCTTACCCTGGGTCTCATCACGAATGTCATCGTCATCATCATCGTTGTCGTTGTCCCTCTGGGCGTTCTGGTGGATGCAGTCGGCGCAGAGAGCAGCGATGCGACCAACGTTGAAAGAGTCATTGGTGCAGACACACTGGACCTCGAGACGGTCTTCCTCGCGGTCACGATCGTCTCCGGGGAGGTCGGTGTCACATTGGCGAGTCAATTGGACAATGGGGTCGCAGATGTCAGTGCATGCACGGGGGACGTCATCGCGGTCGAGGTTGACATCTGCGCGAGCGAGGAGGAGAAGGGGAGCGATAGCTAGGGCGAGGGTGGAGGTGTACATTTTGATGGTTTTGTTAGTGTTGATGAGAGGGTATATGAGATTGATGTCTTGATATTAGACTGAAGCTTGACTGTTGATTGACTTGATTGATGATGATAGAGACAATTGAACGAGTAGAGGATATGCCGTGCCCTTTATACATGCCCAACTCAATCTCCTTCATATAAACACATAACTATACTTTCTTGGCAGTTTCACGACGATCTCCCCCAACAGCCGAAGCTTCTTTCTTTCAACCCAGGTACGGTACCCTTGCATAAACCAAGCTTTCCGACCAAGCCACGCACTCTCGTAATGCGATGGAGAATGCCAAGGACCAATCTGCCTGCTCGTACAGGTTCTTCTCTATAGCCTCTAGGCCGTGTCTCCCGAGAACCCCGTCTGAACGACTCATACTAGCCTGACCTGAGTGGCTTTGTCCCGCTTGGCAAGCGTCATGATCTTCTCCACTAGACGAAGTTTCATTTGCTTCCATGCATTGAAAATCCCCAGTCAGGGATCTGGGGGATTAATTGGAGTGACGTATGGAAAGTTGGAGGTTGTTGTTTAGGCTCTCGGCGTAGTTCTTAGGCAGATTCTTAATTCATACCTTATTTATTGTGCGTAGTAGTATACATAGTACTTCGCACATACGTAACCAATAACTACGCTTAAGCTTAACGTTTAATTACACCAAGCAATGTATCATATTTCCCTTCAAGTCATGGGTACCCAACATCAACTCTTAGCTGAGGCCTGTTATCTAATGCTTGTCAAACCACGGTATTAATAGCCTCCACTATCAACAGGGCTCGGCAGTTGTCAACCGTAAAGTCATCATTACCAAAATCCTTGCTTCTTCCTCAAAAGATCAACCTTGAACAGCAGATCGTCAGTGGCTGCAAGGCCGCGCAAGCCCACTTCCCCAGTCCAATTACCTAATGTTTGCTTCTTCACCTTCTAATGGTCGCGTGATGCTGATATTCTCCGGAAACAAAAGCCCAAAAGACTGCGGCATTTAAGCTATTGCCGCGCGTTTGCTTCAGCTGCCCAGCCCTGAGCCTCACTAGCCACGCGTTTCATTTTCTATCTTTAATTCTTGGCTTCTGGGCTGAGCCCTATCGTGGTTAAGCTTGTATCAACGTGCTTTGCATTTGAGGGTATCATCACCTTCACCGACAAGTCGTGGCACCACAGGAGGGAGAAACAGCTGCGTAACCTCGGCGACGCAAACGGTTCTTGGCGGAGTGTCAAGACAGAAGTATTGTGACGTGGCTTTGTGCATCGCGACTGTGATGAACTGGTGTTTTGAGAGATTTACATGATTGAAGCATCATGGGCTCGATGGATTATCCGCCAAGATAGTTGGACTGTTAATAGTCGCGGACTACTAGGAGGCTGGGGATCGTTTCTAAATCTAATAATAGCATTTACATGATGTTGGCGAAACACAATAGAGTGAATGCGGGGATTAAGAAGTAGAGGTTCCAATTGGAGGTAAAGGGTACCTCAAGAGACACTATGGCTTGCGCATTAACTGCGATGCAAATCGAACTACCTTCTACCCTCCGACAACTTGGGCAATCTTTTCCATCAAAGAGAATCAGCCATACGTTGAGGTCTAATCATTGATAGGGCTGGTGTAGTCTTTAAACCTTCATCCTTGAACACCTCCCACATGGTCAACAGCTGAAGAGGTGGGAGTATGGCACCATGCGACGATGTTTGCCCTTCATATTCTCTCTTTAGTAAAGGTATTCCCAGTTTAACCCTGCTAGCGCAGACGCAGTTGTTAAACATTGATGAGCCTTGACTTCCCACGCTGAAAGACGCAGGGCATTGCATCCAAGCGGATCAACCGTCCATGATGAGTCTACATCCTTCATGTCAGTCCATCTCTGCACCGCAGGCATCAATACTCGCCTTGACAATCCATCGTGCATCGGCAGCTCTCCCCATCATGCACCCTTGTATAACTCAAGCAACACACTTCTCCATCTCAACAAACACCAACTCCTCAGGCGACCCATTCCTCTCCAAAGCCAACTTCGACACCTCACCCGTCTTCACATACCCCCTCCTCTCATACCACCTAATAAGCTCCTCCCTCGTCACCAAAGCATTCAGCCCAACCCTCCCAACACCCTCTCTCACAAGATCCCCCTCTCCATACTCAAGCACCCTCCTCCCAAGTCCGCCACGATGCATCTTTGGGTCCACAGCGAGCAGGGCCAGACGTCCATAATCTGGACTGCGCTTGAACACGGCGATGCAGCCTACTGCGGAACCTCCTTCGACATCACTGGCAATGAGCACTTTGCTGTTGGAGGATGTGATCTTGGGTAGAATCTCGTCGGTTGCGATGGTGAAAGTGGCTGCGATCTCGGGGGAACCGACCCAATTTGCTCTGGTATCCTCGGCGCGGAAAGCAGCTTGGATGAGGCGCTGGAGTTGAGGCGCGTCGTCTGGTGTTGCGGTGCGGAAGTAGAGGTTTGACATTTTGAGTGATTTGTTGTTGCTTTGAGTTGAATCATCAATCGGGGCGTTTAGTTATTTAAATACCTCGCAAGATGTTTCTCGATATATGGCGGTCTCGTCAGAGAATGTCGAGAAAAGGGCGCATCATTGACATGGAAGAAGAGTAAACATGTCATGTTGAGTGTTTCGAAGATGCCGAGTAAGCGGGCTCATACGATTAAACAATAGTGGTGATGGTCCAAGGGCGCAGGCTGTGTCTAATATTCGCATCTGTGACTCTGAGCCAATAGCACCCATCAATTCTTCGATTCCTTCGGAATGATTTGATCTTGTCCTTCCAAGCCAGTACATATTATCTGAGCTGTGAGTCTTTTGAGCGTGGGGATGTCTAGGGTAAGGTAGCATCCAATGGCAGTCCCGTCATTTGCGAAACCATTTGCCCGGATATCTACAAATGCCAGACTGACCTGGATATAGTGCAGTGTATATCTATACCGGGGAGTTCTGTACATTATTACCGGTATTCTTTCCGTTTGTGACTGAATCATTTCTCTTCGTCCAAAGTCCTCGCAGACACCCCCACGGCATTAGACCTAAAGGATATTCTCAAGCAATGCTAGATAAGGTACTGACAACTCAATGCCTCGAGTAAGCACTATCACCGCATGCAAAGCCATCAAGTCATGAGAATTGATGAGTTTACCCTTAATTTAGGCATTATTCTCGTTCGTTTTCGTAAATCGGATCCCCTCTTCTCTAGATCCGATCGGTACCGCGGGCCCGTGGATGGTCCGGGTACGGCATCCGTTTCGTAGGGCCGTATCAGCTGCAGATGTTGTAAGCATCACTTGCAGTCTATGAATCCAATGAATACATTTCAATTGGTAATCTACATAGCAGAAACATTCAGTTAATTGAATTGTATACAATTGCTGTCGGCACTTGGTTCAATGGCAATGTGCTTCTCCTGCTTATCAATCCAGCAACCATAGCCATCCCATCGCCATGTTCATGTCGCAGATAACGTCTCACCCAGCATTCTCCTGTGAGTCAGATTTTAGCATAGCCCAAATCTGCATGTCGAACACAATCGCCCATTGGCAAACATCCCCAATTCCTGTATTACACCATCGCAATGGACAAAGACGGTAACCCCGGTGCTGGCCTCATCGGGTCCACGGGCCCGGCCATGGAAAGCCCCACACTAGCGCCGTATCCCAAACACTGTACACATCCCCCCTCGTCTATAAAACAACCTCCATCCTCCTTTTCTCCCTTCCTCTCTCCAACCTTGACCCGGACACTCAACTACCAGTCCGCCCCCTTCTCCCTCCACCTCTTCTTAGCCTTTCAGGCCTCTCTGCAAACGTAGGGGAGGCCGCGCCCCCCTTAACTTGAATCAATGGCAGCAGCGTGTGCATCGTCCGCAACCTGCGTCCGCGACTCTGCCATGTCCTGGTAGTCTCGTCAGTGCCCCGGCGCCAGCTGGTGACTTTGGGAGTCTCTTTGGCGACGTCTCCGGCTTTTTGGATCTTTTGCCCGTTCAGTACGACAACACTTGTTTGGATCAGACCGCCTATCAGGGTCTTGAGGATGGATCCTGGGACTTGGACTTTGACTTTGCCGCAAACTCGGGAGATGCTCTCTTTGATCAGGTCTTGATACCCGATATGCCCGTTAATATCGACCCGCAACCGCTCGACATTGGAGATGGCTTCATCACCCAAGACCAACCTCTCCTGACCGTCACCCCCGAGCAGCCCTCCGCATCAAGCTCTCCCCTCCCCAACAAGTCCCCCTCCTCCTCTTCCATCCCAGGAACTTCCACATTCTCCCTGCACCCCTCACCAATATCCACATCCGGCTCATCCTCTCGCAAGCGCAAGGCCTCTCCCGACGAAGAAGACGAGGCCGTCACGCTCAAGAGGCAGCGCAATACCCTCGCCGCCCGCAAGTACCGTCAGAAGCGCCTTGACCGCATCACCGAGCTCGAAAACGCCCTTGCCGCCATGAAGGGCGAGAGGGATGACATGCGACTCCAGCTTGCCAGACGTGAGGCCGAAGTGGATGCTCTTAGGGAAATGCTGGGAAAGAAATGAACGTACAAAGACAAAAGTTTGGAAACAGCGACAAGATTACTCATATTATTACTATTTGGCGACTCGGGGTGTTGTTGTGGCTTCTAGATATGTTTATGAGTTAGCGAGATGAATTTTTCAGTACCTGATTTAATTTAATTTTTTTATCCATTGATGAAACAAGGAGTGATTCATATTCAATCCGGCGTATCTTAAGATGACGTCGTTACTGACTATCGTCGGCTTATGCCTGACTGGCGATATCGTCTGATTTCTTTTCCTCCTGATAGATGCGCGATAAACACAATAGAGTCTTTGCGTTTTGAGGAGCAGTAGTCGTCAATCGTCACTGATTTGTATCTCTTCTTCTATCCTGAACATGTCTCATTTATACACATCTCATCTCCATACCAATGTGGTTTTCCCGCAGAATGCGGTCTTATCACCATTATCATCATGCCAATGGAACTTAGGCTAAATACTTATATCTTACTGATAACACTTATGTCCATTCATGAGCGATAATGAATCATTCTGACAAGTCGTGATAGCCCATCTTAAGGTGTAGTAGTATAAGAAATAGCCGCTTTTCTTTACTTAGAAGACACTTAGAAACGATTTTAAAAAGGATTTATAAAGCTATACTTATATCCTAACAGCATATAAGAATACAATAGATAAAAGTTATTAACTCTTATAGTTTTTATCTGCTATACTCCTTAACACAAGATGTTAATAATCACGGCTGTTTCTCATGTCACCTCAGGGCCAGTGTATCGCTAATAAGTGGCACACTGTAAAGGCCCTGGATGAACCAACAGGAAGTGGGGTCATGGTGGGATTGCCTTCCTGATGCAGAATGAGCCAGAATGACTCATTTTCATGATTTCCTCTTTGGGAAAGACATACACTTGAGGGAGCAGTCTTGTAAAACGAGGGTATTCCCAGCACTATATACCCATACTACGTCCAGATGAAAAGCAGGAGTCATCTTATTATATCTAGATAATTAACAACGATCATGCTGTCTTGTTGTATGTATTGGGCCTAGACCGACACTTGACACTAGCCACGAGATGTCTCATTCTTCAAGCCAGTGATCCAGGGCGCTGCGCTCAATGAATCATTTACTTACAACTTAGATAGACTTAGTGGCAGTGTTGGAAGATGGTCCAAGTGCTCCATGAGACTGGCATTAAGAACAAAATGCTACTGCACCAGCCCCTTGTAACCTAGCCAGGGCAGCTTATATCACGGCCGCAGGCCACATATATGAGCATAATATGAATACAAGATACATAAACTGCACATGCACCCTGTTCACTTCTCTTTGGCTCAGGAGCTCTAAGTGCATGACAGTTCTGTGTAACGCAGATATGGATCCGTGTTCGCGTCACACATGGGCAAATGTTCAAACCCAGCACACATGTTCTCACGTACTTACTCTACTATTCAACTGGATGCTTATTCTCTTACATTAAGCTTATTCCATCTACGCGACACCATCCAAATGTCACCCACAGCAATGAGCCTCAGTTTGTCGACACCATCTCAACAAATCACCATCCGGTATGGTGTAGTGGCTAACATTTCGCGCTCTCATAATCTGAGAGATCAGTACCGCGGAGCCCAGGGTTCGATTCCCTGTACCGGAGTCAATAAACATCTTCTTTTGCCGTTTACTGTTACATCTTTTTGTCGTTGGGGCAGTTGTGGTTGAGTTGTGATGGTGTACACTGGTCTGGTGGTCATGGTTGGCACAACACTCGTTGATGCCGCTATGGTGTATTAGCCAGCACTACTATTCAGGAAGACAGTGACCGCTGTACGCAAAGGCACCTCTCTTTTGGTGTCCGATGTAGCTCATCCACTTGGAGAAAACATCACATCGCCTTTGACATGACTTGGGAGACGTTGCTGTTCAAAGGAGCGCAACGGCCAAGGGGCTCACCAACAACAGAGCCATAGAGGGAGTAATTGGTTGGTGTTCAGTGCTTGCAGTGTTTAGCATTCCGCCTTTCCCGAGCAAGTCTTGTGCCCATAGTAGCAATCGAGATCATCTTCACTCGCGGTATCCTGAGGCGGCTCTCGTGACCCTACGTGTGGGCTCGACCGTACCAAAAGTCCTTCGTACCTAGACCTTGGCGCAACCTTGGAGTGTCCATCCCGACACGACAGGTATGTTGCCCACAGTTCCTGCTCATACAAACACAATGGCCACCTCCTTCGTTCCACGAGGGACTGTTTGTCTCACAGCCAGGACAATCCTTCTGATGGGTAACTGGACATAGGAAAGGGGAGCAGACCGCCCCTGTTCTTCAACGCATAAGCCAGAAGAATCAAGACGCCACATTCCGTCACCTTGACTTATACCCATGTGCTAGCAATTCAGAAATGCCACTGGATGGCTGAAGAGGCTGCACCCTTCTCCAGCCTGATCTGACACTGCACCAGCCACACGCTCAAGCATGGTAGTATTGATGAGATATGACCTCCATGTTTTCCCCAACTGTCACCATATGCATGGCAGCGTCTGCTCCGCAGTGGGGAGTCTCATTGGGGATGCGGCTCGTCACGCGTCCCGCCTCTCCGCGGAGGGCCTTGGACTCAACTCACCTTACCGGCCCGTCCCTTATCGCTATTCGCTGGAGTCCTATACACCGTGGTACGAGCCCTTGCGCCCGCCGAGGCTGCAGCCTGCCTCAAGAAGCCGGATACCAGGCCTAGACATGCACCGGCCAAGGAGTCATTCGTGTTGTGTCCCCATAGCAGCGACAGAGCTTGTAAGTTGGAAACACGCGTGGCGTGCGCTGCGATGCAGCTACAGAGTTCAAAAATACAAAGTTGGAAATGTCATATGCTACTAACACGCATGCACCAAAGCCTGCAGTGACATCGGTAACAGCCAAACTGCAGACACGACGCAGAGTTACAGCATATTTGTGTGAGTCAAGTAGCAAAAAGTAAACCGAAAATCTCAAGTATAAAAGAGAGAACTTGGTCAGTTCCCAGGCTCTCAGACTGTCTCGATTTCATTAGCACCGCTCTCGGGAGACGGTTTTCATCAGAGGTCCTTCGATGTTTTACGTACCGGGGGATGTACTGAACAATGATGATATTACTCTAGCCTGCAGACTCAGTGATGCATCAAGTGTTCATGAGTGCCAGTAGCTTAGAAACAGCCTGAGTCCAGATAAAATGACCAGTTTATACAGGCATATCTGCACTAACAAGCGCATTCGTCCACCTCTCCTCATCCTCTCCCACAGGCGTCGTCCTCACCGTCGAACGACCCATCAACACAGGATGGCAATTAACATATATATTCTCATACTCTCGTGCCGGAACGCAAAATGTCTGCTATTCCTATCTCGTATATCCGAACAGGAACAGAGAGAGACTGGCAAAAGTTATAAGTTAAGACTCGAGTGAGACTGGGGCCATACTATTTTAAAGTTGGAGTCATACAAGTTGAATACCAACTTGTTCCGTTAACGTCCTTTCCTGCTGCACCAAGTGAGTGAAAGTTCTAATTACTATCTTTGCCCACGCGATACCAGTACCTTTCCCACTGGAGAATCGATGGTAAACTTGTTATAAGGCTTAACGCCGAGGAGTAGTGCGCTGCCACCAAATAGGTATCTTGATATACGAAATAACCCGGTATTCTTTTGATCTCCCCTGATCCCTGGTCGGCGGTATGCTACCAGCCAAGGAGTTATTCGTGTTGTCGTCCCCATAGATGGGGAGAACAAGGTATACCATTGGGCTAGGGAATCCTTTGCCCAGCAAGCGAGGCTCTAGGCGCTGTGCTAGTCAACCAGAGCGCATGATTGGTGCTGTCATGGACCGTGAAGGATCCCGTGAGACACTTTAGAACGACCGAGTTGATGATCTTATGAGTCTTGTTCCAATGCCATAAGAATGGTGTCATAGTCGTCTTTGGATAGCACTCCTCAAGGGCCATGTTATGTTTCCAAGTGACATCGGATGGGTGAGTGAACCATGGTCGCAACAATCTCGGTTCCTTCGGTCCCTGGCCACTCGATATCGGCAGTGCGACGTGATACAGAGGGCGGAACGATGACTACTTGCAGACATCAAGTCGTAGCGGCCGTTGAAAGATCGTCATCAGGGTCTCTGCAACAGGGAATAATTGACTGGACCCTTGACGCAGATGGAAGAATATGACACCGCCGGAGGGTTTTCACCGGTTGCTACACTCTCGCTGCTGAGTTGAACCTGATTCAAAACATCCCTATGCTTGGCGATACTGCCACGACGCGTTCAAGGGGCAAAAACACCATGGAGTCGTGACGATGGTGGGGAGCAAGACTGATGACGCCGCCAGCTTCGGGTCGGATGATGTGGGGCAAGGATCATGAGGCTTCTCAAGATACTACTATACCACCCATGTCAAGGACCAAGTCGATCTCATCAACTCTGAGGGTGTGATGGCCGTCCTTGGAATATGGACGATCGAGGCGCGCACGGGGACGGGTGGTGTGCATAAGTGGGTGTCAAGCAGCTTAGCGCAACACTTGCCGAGCGAGTGTTCCGGACCATGAAAGGCTGCCAAGGTACCCAGACTTGATGTCGCGTTGAGGCTGGTGCTGGGTAGTCACTCAAACTTGCGTGTAAGTGGGAGAAGGATCAGAGACATTGCGTGGTGAACCCAGCTTTGCGGAGAGATGGGGCGGGTAGACTAAATTCGAAAAGCTAAAAAGTCCGGGGACGTCACTCAAGCCACCCGGCAGCCTTTATTCTTTTACGGCGGAGCGACCAATAATTTTCCCCGAGGCTCTGGGAAGCAACACATGCTGACCAACAACCGTGTAGAGCATCCTTGAGTGATGTCCCAGTATCAGATATCCCGTCTTGAAACGCCAATCACTTCGGCAGTTGATAGCCAAATGGAGACTTAAGGGCTAGGGTGGCGGACAAAATAAAAAGTGAGAACATGAGGAAGAATAATGATTGTTGAAAAGGGGGTGTAGTGGAGTTGTGGGAAGACAAATGAAGAATGGTGCCGTGATGAGGAGGGCATCGGTAGTGGGTGTGATGTTGGTGATCACCCGCCTGAGACAACAAACAACCAAGGCTGATTGATGGCTGACCCAAGAGCACATTATCTAGCCGTGGCGCAGTATAGGCCCAAGAGTTCAAGAGGTCGTTCGCCCTTTGACTCGCGTTAATGCCCGACTAGACTAATGTCCGCTGCTTGTCATATAGGCCATTCGTGCCTAGACTAGACAAACCAATAGACTGATCCCAAGACGAATAGGCCTGAAGCTAACTGGTTGAGAAACGAGGCCAAGTCTGTGAGACGAAAACTCAACGAGAACATCGCAAGGCTGTTCCCATGCATATGAAACTGCCAACCACCACAAGAATGGACAACTAAATGCGAGTTAACCAAGTTCGACAGTGCAAGAGCTGAATGGACAAGGATGTGTAATGGATGTGAAGCCGCGAGACAGTATGTCACTACCTATTGGCCCAACTAATGCGGCTGTCAGAGCCTGATACCCATACTAGCTTCCGGAAGCTACCCGCAAGCTGAAGGTGAACTCTGAAGAAACATATCCCACCACAGCAGATAATGCCATATGGCAGTTGACCAGGTGGGACGGCGGAGACGACGGCATCGCGGGATGTCTTGAGCGGAGTAGAGATGGACAAGGCTCGGGATGGAACGAAACGAGCCGGAGAGAGCTTTTGGCGGGAAGAGCCAGAAAATTGCGACTAGTAGGTGTGTATGGAGAAGCCGGAGATAGAACAACATTATGAATCGACAAGAGGTCATGTGGTAAAAGTGGTGATGATACGTAAACAACACCAGCTCCAAAGTCTCCCCTACACCCGACTTCGCCCGGCCGCTGACAGAAGAGAGATCATGCCCACACACTATCTTCACCTAGGGAGTGAGCAGAACAAGCATCCCGCTCTGGTGTGTGCGCGTGTCGTAGTCGCCAGTCCTAGGAATTGTGATATGATGGATGTTGGAGGAGTTGAAGTTGCCTACAGTATCCGCCACGGCTATTTCTGGATCCATGGATTCACCAACAACGCTCGGACCTTTATCTACCCCTCCTTGTGGAAAACCCCCTGTAGATGCACTGGCATCGGGCTGTTTTCAGGGGACCTGAGGCGCTGAAGGCAATCGTTAGTCTGCTAACCATTAGTGATTGAGTTCCACTAGAACGGCGACCCAGACTCGATTCATTCATGCACTTCCCGATATGTCCCCCACACTGCAGCAAATACCTACATGCAGATGTGATTTATGAAGCCGTGTAACTCAAATTTGCCCGACTTCATGTCTATCTGCCTACTGTGTTACTCATGTAAAAGTACTATTTTGTATATGGTTCCCACGCTACCATTTTGCAGACAAGAACAACCTCGTACAGCAACAGGGGTCTCAGCAGCCTGCATACAGAATGGCGTCAGTAGACTTACACTGGGCTTAGGTAACACCAAAGCACATGGATGAGAAAGATAAGATCTAATTATCCCACAAGCTGTCTTAACGCGGAGATATTCCCAAGACCAGAGTACTACGAATCTGCCGCTGTACGAGGAAAGTGTGATACAACAGCACTGCAACAAGTCATCCACCAGTATCGGTCAACTGGGATGAGATTCAAGTGCAGCGCATGTCACAAACGCCAAGGTACTGAATCCATATCTCAAGAGTGGTGCATCATCATCAACGGCAAGCTGCGCAAGCGCAAACGCGTTGCAGTCCAAATCAAGACTCGGTCGTCTAATTTAGTCCGGGCTGAGCAACGATGCCAAGAAGACCCTGGTACGACGCTCTGTGGATGCATCCAAGGCGCACATGGACACGAGGGACGAGGGTCTAGTCGGCCGAGTTGGGGATAGCCATCGATTGCCTTGATTGTCGAGGTGACAATGAACGCTTGGTGGCTGGGGATCGAGAATGTAAGTGCATGTATGTCAGACAGACAGGGGTCTTGTTGTGAGCGTCTAAGGATACTCGAGGATAGATGATGAGTAGATATCCGGATATCGCGCCCTTGATAGCCTAGACCCCGAGATGATGAGACACATGAGAACAAGGTTAACAAGGATATAATCTCATCATTCTCGCGAAATGCTCCTACTACACAGCAGAGGCGATTCTTAATCATAAGGTTGCGGAACCCTGGATATCCGTTCTTGGTGTTGTAAGGGTCCTGCTGAGGTGGGCGACGAATCGGCGGGTGGCGACTAGCGATCTTCAAGGGCCGTGGCTTGGCCTGAACAGACACGAACGCCATCTTTGACTTCAGCTTCTCGATATCTGCCCAAGATGGCACAGAAGGCGCAATTCCCCATGTTAAACAGCATGCAGAAGCGGCATCTGAACTAAGATGGATGGACGATCGTTCCACTAACCTGTGGCAATGACCCTGGACTAGATACGGACTTGAATGTCAACCGGTCCTGAGATGGATAGAGCTTCACATCATCGTAACTCCCGGACACTCGGTAACATCCAATTGGTTGCATGATCCATCAGATGCTCTCTTGCTAGCTATGAATGGAGGAAGCTCAACGGCTAGGGAGCCGGAGCAAGGGCAGCTGGTGTTGAGATCCAGACCGGCTTGGATGAGATCTATGATACTAGAATGATGTTCTTTGCAATCGTAAATGCAACCCCAAGAGACGGAATAATGCATTAGAACAAGTATTCCAACAACTGCGGCTGCCTGTGTGACCCTGATATGGTCTGATTCTCCTATACCTTGTCATCCAGATGGCCCTTTTAGGATAGCCTCGTAGCGAATGGGAGGTCAGACAGATGAATTCTGTCAAGGGACATCAAATAAACTCAAAGTCTAATCGTTATAGCACGCCAATATGCAAATAAGAAGATGGCTGAAAGGGTAAATCCAGGTTCATGGGTTGAGGCGTCCGATGGGCATCAGACTAGGCTTCTGGGCCTTAGGCTTCCGGTTCGTATCGTTCCGCATCTGTCACCAACAGCCAAGAGCAAAAAGGCGAGTGTACTGGAGAAATAAGAGGGGCTGTGAGGTTTCAGATTGTAAAGTTGAAGAATCACCACCATCACATTGTCAACACACCAAGTTCTCTACACCCAACTGACCAACCGCTGTGGGCCAACCGAGACACGAGGAGGCTTCTTTCGGGTCCGAAAGACAGTCACGTTGACGGTTTTGAGGTTGAAGCGCCTACTTGGACCTAAATCAGCTTGTACAGTTCTGTTGCGGCTATGTAAGCAGGGGCTGGTAGTAGGAATAAAAGGCACCGGTTGCCCACTCATATCGGTTGGATCTGTTGTATTTTATGATGGCTCTCCCATCCTTTACTTTCCGACCTTTTGCATTCTTTACTCTATCTTGGCCTGTTGTCAAAGGCTAGCTATCTCGGTTGCGTGCCTGATAGGTTCAACTATAACATCCTATTGCTCTTAGTCGTCTTACTTATACCAGTAGTATTCCGGAGGATCCGCAACCTGACTGTTGATTCTCGATTCCTCTGTCTACTATTTTCTGATATAAGCTACTGTGCCCATACGGACGCTGTTCGGATATAAGACACCTGCACGCTTAGGAAACGTGGGTTGACTTACAAGGGCTCTGAGACCAGACCTGGAGTGGCCTCATTCAAGCTGATCGCTATTCGATGCAAGCAGCTGCCCGTCTACAGTACAAATTAGGAAAGTACGGGGTATCATACTGGTTTTCAGGACAGGCTTGGCTCTTTCCATTCTGTACTTGCCCGCCTACCAGGTTCATCGCTTTGTCAGGTGCCTCTCCACAGAGCGCCTTCCCAAGTTGAGGTCAAGACGACCAACTCGCTTCTTTCTCCTCTGCTGGAAACTTGAACTTCTCCTCAACAGTTCAATTATCTTTTGTGGTCTGTTGTTTTCGCCACCATTTCCAAGGAAATTTTCGATAATCATCGCCATTATCTGATCCGGTCGTGGCTTCATTCGTCGCAGCCGCCGTTTGCACAACAAGAGAGAGCCCAGACACGGCGACATACTCCGAGGTACAAGCTGAGTGCATAGAATACTGCGGGCTGTCAAAGTTACTCTTGGCCACCCCTCCATATCCGTCACTCGTTGCTCGCCCCAAGAACAGCCCAAATCAAGAAGAGACCGGCCCAAGAACCAGAACAAGGAGCGCCCGCCCCCACCATTTACCCCATCTCATCGCATCGCGTCCTCGTCCTTCATCAAAGAAGCGCAGCGCCCACTTCGGCCGCTCTCGCCCGTTTTCACCCACTACGGGCCCTCCTTTGCCGCCCACTCCGCCGCTGGGCTTCACGCAACCGCAACCTCCTCTGGGCTTCGTTTCTTCTACCTCACTCCGCTTCTCTTCTCCTCCACCACTTCGGCCCACCCCCGATCTCGCCTTGCGAATTGCTTCGCTTCAAAACACCATGCCCGAATACCGCCACGCCCGGAGCGGGAGCCTCAACGTCGCCAACGGCGGCTCCCAAGCAAATACTATGGCTTCCGCTCCCCGCTTCGATGGACCCCGAAGCCCTCCGAGTATGTTGCATGTTGCACACGACACCCCGCCATCCTTGAATGTTGTCCATACTGACACGACTTGACTTGTTGATAGACACGTCCCACGTTCCTTGCAAGTTCTTCCGTCAAGGTGCTTGTCAGGCGGGCAATGCCTGTCCCTTTAGTCACGATCTGAGCAACGCTGCAGAGAATGTTTGCAAATACTTTGCAAAGGTGAGTGCGCCATATCATGCTTGCCGTCTTTCTCTACGTCGCATTGCCTTTGCTGCATCAATAATACTGACAATCGTTTTGTTGCGTAGGGAAACTGCAAGTTTGGTCCCAAATGCGCCAATATTCACATTCTTCCTGACGGCCGACGCATCAACTATGGAAAGAATGGCGTCACGATAGGCAACACTTCCGCTCTCGCCGGTCGCTCCAATTCCACCTCCACAAGCAACAACCAGTCCTCCACCAGTGCCCTCACGACCTCGCTTTATCGTGCTGATGTCCCTTCGTACACTTCGGCATACCCTTACGATGAACAAGACCAACACACTTTGGGCCACCAGCCCAACCTCGAGAATGGTCTTCCCACCATTGACATGTCCTACACGGGATCCAATTACGGTTCTCCTAGAGACGAAGAGTCTCTGCGCTTTGGCATGGGTCTCTCTCCTGTCAACAACAAGGGCCTTTCTGTTTTAGATGCTCCTCTTCCCGCCTCTTTTGATTCCAATGGCATCTCCAATGCGGCCCGTTTCCCCGCTGCTCCTTGGCCTTCGTCAGTCCCCAATCAATTCGGCATTGAATCTCCCACTCCGTCACTCAGCAACGCCAAGGACTCGCGAACTTCCGAAACTCTCAAGCTCCTTCACACGTCGGCTTTTGGTTCTTCGGAACATCTTCTTGCGCCTTTGGATAGGAGCCCGCCCAACTCTCATCAAGCCAACGGTGAGGAGTACTTTGGCAGACGGGCCATGCACTCTTCCCGCTTCACCAAGCCCAGAATGCTCAGTTCCAGCATGCCTAAGACGTCTGTTGACCGAGACTGGGAGCCTGGGTTTGCATTTGGCGACGATGATGATAATCTTCCTGAGAACTACGTGCCCGAAAACCTCCAGGATCTCCTGACTCCAGTCGAAAAAGCCCGACGAGGATCCATGCGAGCTGATGGCGATGCAGACGGCCTGAGTAAGTACGGCAGCCCCATTGGAACCAGCCCTAGCCGATGGGGTCCCATGTTCCAGCGACAGAAGGAAGAGGAGGAAACCGCACGATCTCTGCGGGGCGCATCCGCCTTTGGACATGTGGGCAGCCCTTTGCGAAACTCGGTTCTCGCTCAAGAGATGGGAGGCACCAATGGTTTCAACCGTCCATCTTCTTTGCGAACCGGTAGTGACGGCATGTCTATGCTGTCCCAGCAGCTTCAGCGAAGTCGTCTTGAAGATGCTGCGGGCAATTCCAGCCCTCTTCTTCATCCTTCGACTGCCCGAACCGGCAACACTACCAGTACCATTAGTCCTATCAGCCCTATCGGCAAGGAGCGCGTTATGGAGCGCCATGTGTCCAGCGGCAGCATTAGCTCGTCTATGAATGGCCGATTCACCACACCCATCAACGAAGACGACGAAATGTTTCACATGGAGGGTATGGAGGAAGATGGCGAGCCTTCTCTCAAGTCTCCCAAGCGAACATCGGCTGGTCTAGCCATGAACGTCTGGGGCAGCTATGCTGGGGCTGTTGCCGGCAAGTCCTCCACCAACGGAACCAAGGGAGTCCGGGACTCGATTCCTGTCAGCGGCCGATAATTTGCCAAGGCTGTAAGGTGGAGGGCATCGTGGTCATTGGATCACTGTTTCCAGTTCTTTAGGCCAAGTATCGGAGTTGTTTGATAGAGAAAAGAGCGAGGCGATGAGTTGATGAGCCATGATCTAAGTGGGCAACACCACTATCGCTACGACAAACACTTTGCATTTCGACAGACATAAGGCTACCCGATTGGCCTGCGACGACATCTGAGTTGAATGGATTTGAGGAAAAGCAAAAAACGAGGCTGCATGACAATTTATGGACAGACTCAAAAAGGATATAGGATACACGGTCTGGAGTTTTTGACATTTCATTTATCTGATTGATAATGGCTATCATACATCACATCAAACGTTTGGGAGGCGGGCGGATCAACTGATTTTGTTAATATTGCCCATATACAGTTTTCTGAGGCTCGATGATTATGGACATGTGAGACGGTGAACTTGAGGATTGTTCTCGGTCTCAAGCCGGGCATTCTCAATGATTTCATTGAGTCTTGGTCATAGCTTGAGACTCAAGCTCACTTATAGATTACCTTTTGCTTGGACATGATGATTTGGGCCTGGGCTTGGTGTTTTGGGAAGGTATTGGATCTACAAAAACATTTGCAAATGGGGAGGTTGAGAGGCCGCTAGATGAATCAAGGGAATCATGTATGCAAATTTAGTTGTACTTATGCGGAGGAAGCATAATGAACAGAGCGTGTTTCCGGGCCTCGGTTGGCACTGGGTTTGATGAAGCAGCATATGCAGTGAAGTGATGAAGCGCCTTGCCTTGGTCTGTCGAGTGAATGCTGCTTGTGGCATGGCAGTCTTGAGACGCAGAAGTTTGGTCGTCCGTCAGGTGAAATACTCAAAGCAATGGACACTGTAGTAGAGAAATAGGGTGTTTCTATACACTAATACAAGTTAAGCCACAGTAGAAGAGATCCAACCATCTACTCATCATCAAACCCAGCATAGATCCCCATCTCCCTCATCATCTATCCCACCCACTCTTTCACAACATGCTCAATGAGGAAACGGAAACCAATCGTCACAGCTGCTGATGGAAGAGACATGAGGGATAACAGGGATGCACTTGTGCTGACCACACTTGCCGCCAAGTCTGATTGTTTTTTCTTTATATTCGTACGTCTCACCTCCTGTGGCTCACTACCATCCTCCTCCTCCTCTGCACGTCCATCCGTCTGTAAAATAAACAGGTAACCTTCTCATCATGCGCCGAAGATTGAGAACAAGAAAAAAAAAGACAGTGATTCGGGTGTGGTCCTTGTCTTTTTTCTCCTCCACCGCTACTCCCATTTCACCCCCCAGAGGTTTTTTATCTTCGGCGTCTTTATCCTTTGGTGTCGTGAGAGAGTAATTGTACAAAGAGCGAGGGGGGAAAGGGCGGTGTTTGGATTGGAGAGGACGTTTAGTTGGCGTCGGGCTGGTTCAGGATGTACTCGACAGCCTGGTTGACTAGAGGAGTGTTAGTAGATAGTTCGGAATAGGTGAGGGGGATATGTACCGGAGTGGATGGAGTCGGCGTCCTTGTCGGGAATCTCGATGCTGAACTCCTCCTCGATGGCCATGACGACCTCGACGGTGTCGAGAGAGTCGAGACCGAGGTCGTTGGCGAAGTGAGCGGAGGACTTGATCTGTTGGATATTAGGTGAGTTCTCGGGGAGTTAAATGTCTAGTTTTCGAGACGTACGTTGGAGACATCGTTGACCTGTGAGTAAGACGTTAGCTTCTGACAAATACACAAGGATTGCGGAGTTTTCTCCAAAGTCATTGACATTGATGCTGCTCCAATGCCGCCTCAATGCCAATTCCTCAGAGCACTCTCTCCAAGCTATAGCTAATAGCTTACCTTGTCAAAACCCTGCAACAAGCTGATAATTCGGCCCTCAACCTCCTCCTTGTTAAGCGCACCACCAGCGCTGTAGAACCGCACAGCCTGGAAGCTCTGGATCTTGGGGACGGCGACGGCGGCGGCGCGGGGCGCGACGGCAAAGGATCGCACGGCGGCAGGTCGGGCGGCGACGCGGAGGGATCGGAGAACGGCGGAGCGGAACATTTTGGCTTTTTTGCTCGAAGAGACAGAGAAAAAGAGGTCAATTGGAGGGCGGGCGGTTGCGGTGGGTGGG
>JAJJWM010000078.1:0-31938 GCA_021655865.1 Fusarium guadeloupense
GGCGTGGGCCTTTTGTATCCGTCTCTCACTTGACTCATTCTTGTAGAACTTTCCACCCGCACTCGCCTACGCCACAGCAACTGCAACTCCATCTCCATCTCCAACAACCTCTCCTCCACAGTCTTCACCCCACTGCAATCATATTTCCACGACTGACAACAATTGCATCCGCGCGGAATATTCTCAGGGCTACCACAAAAAGGTTTCCCTTTTTTATTTCACAAAGGTCCTACTCCAGCGCCACCATGGCCGAGTCCGAGCTCAAGTGGCCCGCTGCCCGCGTGCGCAAGACCTTTCTCGAGTACTTTGAGCAGAGGGGCCATACGATAGGTATGCGATGCGATGCGATGCGATAGTGCGGGCACCATCTTCGGCCGCGCTGCAAGTCTTTGAAATTCTACCCAGCATCATTTTCAGAGTCACTTCAACCTTACAATCTACTTCATTCTCTTCCTGCTTTGAATATACTGACAATAATCTCTTCTAGTTCCCTCCTCTTCCGTCGTTCCTCACAATGACCCCACCCTACTCTTCACCAATGCGGGCATGAACCAGTTCAAGCCCATCTTCCTCGGCACTATTGGCAAGACGGATCCCATGGCTGGCCTCAAGGCCGCTGTCGACAGTCAAAAGTGTATCCGTGCTGGTGGCAAGCACAATGATCTTGACGATGTCGGCAAGGATAGCTACCACCACACATTCTTCGAGATGCTGGGTAACTGGTCTTTCGGCGATTACTTCAAGAAGGAGGCTATTTCATATTCTTGGGAGCTTCTCACAAAGGTCTACGGTCTGGACCCCGATCGTCTTTATGTCACATACTTTGAAGGCGACGAGAAGCTCAAGCTGGAGCCTGATCTAGAGGCCAAGGAGCTGTGGCTTTCAGTTGGTGTGCCCGAGGCCCATATCCTTCCTGGAAACATGAAGGATAACTTCTGGGAGATGGGCGACCAAGGTCCTTGCGGCCCTTGCAGTGAGATCCACTACGACAAGGTCGGTGGCCGTAACGCTGCCCACCTCGTTAACATGGACGACCCCATGGTTGTCGAAGTTTGGAACAACGTTTTCATGCAATATGACCGACAAAAGGACGGAAGCCTCAAGTCTCTCCCCGCAAAGCACATTGACACTGGTATGGGCTACGAGCGACTAGTTTCTGCTCTTCAGGATACCGTCTCCAACTACGCCACCGATTGCTTTACTCCCCTCTTCAAGAAGATCGAGGAGGTGACTGGTGCCCGACCCTATGCTGACAAGTATGGCAAGGATGATGCCGACGGTATTGACACTGCCTACCGTGTAATTGCTGACCACATTCGAACCCTGTCTTTTTCTATTGCTGACGGAGCTGTTCCCAACAATGATGGCCGAGGCTATGTCGTTCGACGTGTTTTGCGACGAGGTGTTCGATATGCCAGAAAGTACTTCAACGCCGATATCGGCGCTTTCTTCTCCAAGATTCTGCCTGCCCTGGTCGACCAAATGGGCGAGCAGTTCCCTGAGCTTGTTAAGAAGCAGCAAGACATCAAGGAGATCCTCGATGAGGAGGAGATTGCTTTCGCCCGTACTTTGGATCGTGGTGAGGCTCAATTCGAAAAGTATGCCGCCGAGGCCACCAAGGGCGGTGCCAAGAAGCTCGACGGCGACGTCGTCTGGAGACTGTACGACACTTTCGGTTTCCCTGTCGATCTGACCCGATTGATGGCCGAGGAGCGAAACCTCGAGATTGACGATGCTGAGGTTGAGGCTGCCCGTGTCAAGGCTCGAGAGGCTAGCAAGGCTGTTAAGGAGTCTGTCCAGACCTTTTCCAAGCTCAACGTTCACCAGATCTCTGAGCTCGAGAAGGAACTTAAGGTTGAGCGAACCAACGACGATGCCAAGTTCGTTCAGGGTGACAGCATTGGCCAGGTCCAGCTCATCTACGACGGACAAACCTTCCTCAAGTCAACCAAGGACATCCCCGAGCAGACTGCTCTCGGACTCCTCCTCGACAAGACCAATTTCTACGCCGAGTCAGGTGGTCAGGTTGCTGATACTGGACGTATTGTTATCGATGATGTCGCCGAGTTCAAGGTCCTCGATGTTCAGAACTACGGTGGATACATCCTCCACAGCGGTTACATTGAGTATGGTACTCTTTCCGCTGGAGACAAGGTCATTTGCGAGTACGATGAGCTGCGCCGAGCCCCCATCCGCAACAACCACAGTGGTACCCACATTCTGAACCACTCACTGCGGGAGGTCCTTGGTGATGATGTTAACCAGAAAGGCTCGCTGGTAGACAACGAGAAGCTTCGCTTTGATTTCTCCCACAAGGCTGGTGTCAAGATCGAAGAGCTCAAGAAGATTGAGGAGATGTCCAACTCATACATCCGTCGTAGCGACAAGATCTATTCCAAGGATGTTGACCTGGAGCTTGCCCGTCAGATTGAAGGCTGCCGTGCTGTCTTTGGCGAGACTTATCCCGACCCTGTTCGTGTGGTGTCCATTGGCAAGGACATTGATGAGATGCTTGCCAACCCCAAGAACCAGGAGTGGCGCCAATACAGTGTTGAGTTCTGTGGTGGTACACACGTTGAGCAGACTGGTCTGATCAAGGATCTTGTTCTCATTGAGGAGAGCGGTATCGCAAAGGGCATTCGTCGTATCATCGCCTACACTGGCGAGGCGGCCCATCAAGTTCAACGCGAAGCTGAGGAGTTCTCCAAGAAGCTCGATGCCCTTGACAAGCTGCCTTTTGGCCCTGAGAAGGAAGCTCAGGTCAAGGCCGTGTCTGTGGAACTCAGCCAGCTCACCATCTCCACATTGACAAAGGACGAGTTCAACAAGCGATTCCAAAAGACGTCTGCTGCTGTTATTGCAGAGCAGAAGAAGCGCCAGAAGGCTGAGTCCAAGACTGCGCTTGACACTGTCCAGAAGCACTTTGAGGAGAACAAGGACGCCAAGTGGTTTGTCGGCCGCCTGCCTATTGGTGCCAACCCCAAGGCCTTGACAGACGTTGTCAAGCACTACCAGGGCAAGGATAAGGAGAAGACTGTCTACTTGTTTGGTGGTAGCAAGGAGGAGGGTGCTGTTGTGCACGGTGTCTACGTTGGAACTGTGAGTTTTGTCTCTGAATTACTATATGATACCCCTACTGACTTGTTATTCTAGCACCTTGCCTCTCAGGGAGTCACTGCGGAGCAATGGGCTGCTTCTGTATCCGAGATCATCGGTGGCCGTTCAGGCGGAAAGGAGCCTACACGACAAGGCCAGGGCACCAAGCCTGAGAACCTTGACGAGGGTGTTGAGACTGCGACAAAGTGGCTCAGCGAGAAGTTGAAATTGTAAAAGTAAAAACCAATCAATCATGTTTTCTCTGCTCCCGGAGAATGGAAGGATATGCATTAGGGAGTAATGTCGGCGATTTGGTCAGACAAAATGGAATGTTATAAAGCGTTTAAGTAGGCATTTGCCATTACTGAGATGTTCAATGAAAGAGCACCCTTGACAACAGCAAGGTTTCCATAGAGGGGTATATATATCTCTTTATCCAAGCGGGGACGTATATGTGCATGTCGTCCAACTCTTTTCTTTCTTTACACTATTTTACACGGTTACGAGAACGCTGGCGTTGCGGTAGTTTGATAACAAGGGGTTCTCTCCGCTTCGCGTCTCGGTGTCTTCAACATATGCCCACTTGCGCATAAAATCACCGTGTGACATGACACGGGTCAACTTGCCCGTGATGGCGCGGTAGATGGCTTCTGTAACCCGAAAGTCTGTAGGGAAGAGGATGTCGAAATAACCCTGGTGAACCTGGAGATTGTTAATCTACGATAGCCATGACTTGTAAGTTGAGATAACGTACCAGGGGTGTTGTGACGGGCACCATTCGCCGATGGTATCGAGTCTGAACGACAGGAGCATTCATGCCCTTGACAGCTTGGGGCAGCCAGTCAAAGTCGGAGGTCAAGAGGCGATGGGCGGGAAAGTACTTTTCCAGGACGTCAAAGAATTGCATCAAGCGAGTGGGGATGAACTCGGGGTCGGAAAGGTTGGCGGCAAAGGGCATCTTGGTCGAGAGATAACGCAAGGCGGCGTTGCTGGGGTAGGGTTTGGGGTAGCTTCCCCCCGTGGCAGCGTGACGGACGCGGAAGTATCGAGCAGCGATGGGATCCAGCTCGTGGACGTAGAATTCGTAGAAATCACCGTCGCCATCGATGAGCACGTGGCCCTGCAGCGGCTGCTCGGTAGCGACATCGTAGCGGATGCCGTCGTGGGAGAAATTGTCAAAGACCTCCATGGCGAGGAAGAAGCACGGCGAGGGGACATACTGATCCCAGTCGAAGATGGAGCGGTTGATGATCTCTACCTTGTCGGCGTGCCCCCGGGACGCAGCGGTGGAGAGAAGATGTCTGTTCTGCAGGGCAGCTAGTGTAGATGAGATTTCGATAATGTTGAACTTTGTGCGGGCGTAGACCTGGGGATCGACCTCGCGAATGTAGTCGAGGATGTTGAGCATGAGGGTACCGCGGCCGGCGCCCATCTCGTAGATGAGAAGGTCGTGGTAGGGGTACGTGGTGAGGCGGTAGTTGGAGACGAGGTAGCGGGCGATGGCCTCGCCGTAGTAAGGGCGGAAGAGCTCGGTGGGTGTGTGCCACAGCTGACGGGTCGGGTTCTCGCCCTCGCGGTCGTCGAGTATGTCCTCGAACTCGGTGTAGCGACGGCCCAGCTCGGCCTGGAACTCGAGCTCGTCGCGCATCGAGTTGAAGTCGAAGGGTTCGCCGGGGCTGAAGATGACGGCCTGTTTGGAGAAGTAGCCGTACGAGGGGTTGTACAGGCTGTCTGAAGCTGCGTATTAGCCGTTGGTTGTTTATGCAAAGGTCGAGTGTAGTAGCTTGCCGTCGATAAAGTCCCGAAGGAGCATCTTGACCTTGCGTGGTCGTTCGGAGCGCTGCTTGAGCTCGGCCATGGAGATGTAGGGATATTCTGCAAACTCTGCTGATCGATCGTGGGGTAGGATGTGTGTGCGCTGCTGCCATCGACTTTCGTTCTTCTTCATTCCGCGATCACTGGAGCGACGTCCCGCGGCGTAGAAGCGGCTCTGACGATGGCCGACGATAGCGGTGGTCCGGAGGCCATTGCGGAGGTGAGGAAGATTGGAGTTGCCTTTGCAGCCTGGGGGGCGGTGACGGAAAAGTTGGCGAAATAGCTGGGCCACGATTGGAGAGTCCATTTTATTGTACCGATATCGATATCGATATCATGGCTGATGGATGTTTGGTATTTGATATGGTCGAGTGAGGTCGGGTGGGTCTAAGCTTTTCGGGTGTACCTCGGGTTTTGAGGGGTCGAGACGTTTAAGATGGACATGTTCCGTTTGGATGAGCATGTGCAAAATTTCCTTTTTGAAATGGTATTTGAATATGTATATATATATATATATTAAACTCTTATATACTAACTATCGTACAAAGCTTATTAGTATTATCTTATTGAAAGGTTTCTGCTCCTTAAATTATCAATGGCCTCGGGCAATTCAACGCCGAGTTTACAGGCTAGGGTTTCTCAATGGCTTTACTAGAAGAACTTCAATTGTGCTATAACTTGATAAAAATAAGCACCTTCTTACTATTTGTTACTAATAAATGAAAATTTCTAAGCTATGAAACTTGACTCTCACCAAATGAGGCTGTCGTGGTCCAGGTTGAGTCTATCGTGGTCCTGATACTAAGCTCCACATGACATCACCCACCGCACAGGGTTCAATCTAATTCAAGCTCGAGTCTCGTCATTCTGCTCAGCTTCAACTTGACCAATACTACTCCCTACGTAGTACCTGTACGCAAGCTTGACTCAGCTTCACATCCAACAATGAAGTCATTCTAGCTCCTCAGAAAAGACCCAATCGATCCTCGAATTGGGTGACTCTGTATAAAAATGTCCCTCAGCGACCATCCAAAAGCCTATGGCACAGCCGCCGTCGTCTTTGCTTTTACAACTGGCATCCTCGTCACATTGGGCTTCAAAGACTTTTACCCCGACCTTGAGCGTCGATATCAGCGCAAGAGGCGCACAAATACAAGAGATGCTCGCCGCTCCAGTCTCTTCTGGGGAGATCCAGTCGAGCTTGAGGACCGAGAATCTCTACCTTCTTCACCAACACCTTATGATATTGTGCGCAATTGCGTGGCCGATGGCTTAGAGGCCACCATCGGTAATACGCCTCTCATTAAGATCCAGTCTCTGTCTGAAGCTACAGGTCGGATCATCATGGCAAAAGCCGAGTTCCTCAACGGCGCTGGCAACAGCCCCAAGGACCGTGTTGCTCTTAACATGATTCGCGAAGCCGAAGCTAAAGGACTTTTGACGCCTCATCAAGGCGATACCATCTACGAAGGCACCGTCGGCAGCACAGGAATCTCGATCGCAACCCTCGCGAGAGCAATGGGTTACCGCGCCCACATCTGCATGCCCAGCGACATGGCCCTCGAAAAATCCGACCTGCTCATCCATCTCGGCGCAACCATCGAGCGAGTAACACCCGCGCCCATCACCAGCCCCGACCACTTTGTCAACCTCGCGCGACGCCGCGCCATAGAGCACGCCCACAAGGCAAAGGACGGCAGCAAAGGCTTCTTTGCGAATCAGTTCGAGTCCGAGGCTAACTGGAAAGCACACTTCAACGCCACGGGTCCTGAGATTTGGCGACAAACCAATGGTCAGCTGGACGCCTTTGTCGCTGGTGCTGGCACTGGTGGAACCGTATCGGGCGTAGCAAAGTATCTCAAGGAGGAGCAGAAGATGGAGGACATCAAGATCGTCCTCGCAGATCCGCAGGGTAGTGGGCTTTACAATAAGGTCCGCCACGGAGTCATGTACTCATCCACAGAGCGCGAGGGCACCCGTCGCAGACAGCAGGTCGATACCATGGTCGAGGGCATTGGCATCACACGCCTGACCGAGAACTTTGAGACGGGTCGCGAGCTCATTGACGATGCGGTGCGGGTCACAGACGACAAGGCGTGTCGCATGGCTCGCTGGCTAGTTGAGCACGACGGTATCTTTATCGGTAGCAGCAGCGCCGTCAACTGCGTGGCTGCTGTTGAGATAGCCATGAGGCTTCCCGAGGGGAGTCGGGTTGTTACTATTCTGTGTGACTCTGGGACAAGACATCTCAGCAAGTTTTGGAAGCACATCAAGGAGATGGGACTTGAGAGTGAGGAGGAGGCGACGAATCTGTTTACTGAGCTAGGGATACCCCGACCTAATGAGTCAGTTGTAACGAAGTAAGAATGAATGAATTGTGTATGAACAACGGTACCACTTATTAGACATGTGCATCTGAGAGTAGTCTATTCACCAAACGGCCAAGGAAATATCATCTTCCACTTTCCGAATCTCTTGTCGAGTTTAAGGTTTAATAAGAAAACAAAGAGAGAAAGGTATATATCGCGCCAATGATCTTCCCTCGTCTCATACTAAGCATGACATGTTTTAAGTCGCCGCTCCGGTTCCCGTTAACTCCATGACCCCTCCTATAGGCAGTATAGTTTGCACCCAGCTCCAGCTCCCAATCAAACCTAGACGCTGTTCTGCGTAAAAAGAAACGCCGCCTTTCTTCCCTCTCTCGTCTTACTTTTTAAGAGAACTGGAACATAATGTGAGCTTCTGAAACATGTCCACGCGCGAGACTTGAAAGTACATACCTTCCATCGGTGTCCACAAGCCATGCACTCGCAAAAGGTCGTCATCGGTTCATCAGCAGCTCGAGTCTGAGCCTGAGTGTAGCTGACCTTCTTCTTCTTGCAGCGGCCGCACTCGAGGCTTTCGCTGATACTCTTCTCCGCCATTGGCACCTGAGCCTTCTTCATGTTCTCCTTCTCCAGCTCAAGCTCCTTCTTGCGCTGCTCCTCGCTCTTTAGCTCGTCGTCGGACATGCTGACGAATTTCTCAGCAGTGATTTCCCCAGACAGGACGCCGCGGCCGAGTTCCCGGTTGGACTTGTTCTTGAGATTGGTGAAGAGTGATCGAATCTTCTTTTTGTAGTCAGGTGTCTCTCCCTTGAACTTTGTATATGCGGCATACTCGACAGCGACGGCCCTAGTAATGACGTCGTTCTCGGATGCCGTTGACCGGTAAGCAAGTCCATTGTAGATCAGACCAATGCACGAGTTCCGCACGCTCGAGTCGGTGCGTTTGACGTTGACATTGTCCGTCTCGTATTTTCGCTTCTCAATATCGCCCTTGTACTTGGCCGAGGAGCCTCCAGAGGATGAGGGTGGAGGAGCAGGAGACGATGCAGGAGCGGATGAGGGAGCGGGGGCCGGTGAACCAGATCCAACCTTTGCCTTTTGGAGTTTCGAATTCTTTTCTTGTTCGACCAGCTTCTTCCATTTGGTGACGAGTTCGGCTGCAGCACGGGCGATCTCCTTGTTGGAATTCGAGCGAAGTTTGCCGACAACAACACCAGCTCTTGTAGCCTATAGATAAAGAATCACAGTATTAGTAGACAGTTCAGTTTGAGTAGGAAAAGCGAGTTCCGCAAAATCCGCGCATGTCACCGATGTCGCGACAAGAAACCAAAGCACAGAAATGCGATCATGCATTTGCGCAAGCCCCAATATGCCCATTTAGATAACGCCCAAAACACCCCACGTAGAGAAATAAATGCGCTGTTCTCATCCTTACACGTACCCTTAGCATCTCTTCAGTAGGAGAAGCATCCTCCTTCAGCGCCTTGAGCAACTTGATAGCGTTCTCTGCGGGTTCGTTCGCAGCGACGCATTTGTTCAGCGCCTTGACGCGCTGCCCAAGTTCACGTTCGTCCATGGGCATTTTGTCTCTCTTTTTTCACACGTAATTTTTATGTGAGTGCGCGCGCAGCCAAAGAAAAGAAGAAAAAGCAACGAGAGACAAGAAGAAGAATAAAAGGTGAGGTTTTGATAGGGGTGACAATTTGGGGGGGCGTGGTTTGCGTCTCGTCTTTCGCAACACCAGAACCAACGCAAATGATTAGCACGTGAGCCGGAAGTTATTTGCCGGGGTTTAACCTCCGCCGCGGAGGTGGTCTGTGGGGAGGTGCCTTCGGATGACGTCCCCGGTTTGGCAGGTGCCATCATTTCAGACTCAGAGTGTATGACAATATCCGAGCTATTTCCATCGTCATATAAACCTCATAAGTTGGCCGTAGATAGGAATATTCTATTCCTTATTATGTCAGACAATTACGACTCTATAGCTTATGCCGCGTGCCCTGTTTACCTTTCTCTTCACTCCAAGCTACTACAGGGATGTAGGCATTATAGCTAAAGCCCTGGGACTAGTATATTGATCATGTCATGTCTTCGATCAGACTGTGAATAGCTTCAAGTCGAACATAACCATGTATTTTTACATAGTCTATAAGCTCGGTGTCAGCCCTCCCACCTCAACAGAAGGCTGAAGTGATCACAGTCATCAATTCAGATTCACACTATATGATTATCATGATATAGCTCGTAGCTACTTAAAAAACAGACAGTGATAGCAATCAATATCCCCTATTTCAAGTAGCCACAACCTAAGGCATGCATACAAACCATTCAGCAAGCATCTGCACAGATGACTGTGATCATTTGAGCTTTCCGCCGGGGCGGAGAGGCTGTAGCCAAAGTTCATTATGCCCTCGCTCTCTTGCCATTACCACGACCCCTGCCTGCAGGCTCATCCTCTTCTTGTTCGCCCTCTTCTTCGACATATTCTTCTTCCTCTGCTGCATCAGCAGCATTCCTCCTCGATGTCCTCTTTCGCTTTCCTCCTCCATTAGCAGCCCCGTTTGGCTCTTCACCTGCAACATTGGCTCGCAGACGATCTACTGCCGCAGCCATTCGCTTGCTTCCTTGAGCCTTCTGTCTGGGTGCGAATGCCTCCTTGGCTCCCACGCCAACACTACCTCCAAAGAATCTGGTGATATTGCTCTGGGTGCCTTCACGGTCACGCTTGTTCATGTCTTTGATAACTGGCACAAGCACTTCATCTGTACGCTCCTTACTCCAGCCAATCGTGGCCATCAGGAATTGTCTTAGCCCTTCCACGTCTGGCACGCCCCATTGAAAGTTCTCATTGCTGTCATCAACTTCTGGGTGTAGATATGCGTCGTAGACGGCCGGGTTGGGAAAGCCCGGTGGCAGGAAGAGCTTGGTCCCTTGTGATTTGCGAAACTTCTTGCGGAAGGGCGTCGAAACGTCGGCATCCTTAGGCCGAGTCTGTGACTGTACTGACTTCCACCATTCCCGAAAATTCTCCAGCCCAGACTTGCCAGGAAATTCAGATAGGATTTCAACTGCTGTGACCGGTCCAACTCCAGGCAATCCTTCAGTGTAGTCAGAACCAAGAAGGTGAGCGAGGGAGATAAGTTGCTCGCGGGAGAGAGACAACTCCTTCTCAATATCACTTCCCAGGTAGCACTCAACAAACTTGTTGCTGTTGAACATGTTCTTGTACACTCTAGTACCGCCGAACAAAAAGGTATCCGAATCATCTGTCACGATGCCATCAACAAGCCCTAGTCGGACCAGCTCAGCACACTGTGCTTCAGCTTCCATAGGAGCCGTGATGTAGGGGATACCGAACAGGCGAAGTAGAGCTTGACATTCCGTAATCATGACTTGAGTTACCTCATCAGCGTCTCGACGGTCTTTCTTCTGTTGACTTCGTAGAGCCCGTAACTCTCTCTCATAGTCTTCTCGGTTTTGTTCCGCGGTCTTGTTGTTGAGCTCGCTGGCGAAACGGGCATGCTCTTCAGCTTCCTCAGCCATTGATGCCATAAGCTCTTCGTCACCGGGGTCACTAAACTCATCATACTCAACGTCGTCAAAGAGTCCATCGTCTTCAAGACCAGGTTCTTGGTTTCCTCCATCTGCAGTTGGCACGCTGACGGAAGGAAGTTCCTCAAACATGGGTGTAGGACTCTTTTCCGCAGCGACCTCGGTTACTGTGTTGGTAGGCATCACATCCTCAAATTCGGGCTCAGGTGACTCCGATTGTCGAGACTCATCCTCCGGCTCTTCTGCTACCTTATCCAACGGCTCACTCAGCACTGGTATGATGTGCTCTGTAGGCTTTTCAACTTCAGACTCGGGAACCTCAAACTCAGATGAATGCTCCTTGAAATCCTTCTCCTTCTCCACTGAGGCTTGGTCTGGTGCAGCTGCCGCCTCTTGGGATTGAGTAAAGGCTTCCTTGGTGGCTTGAGGTTCATCTTCATCAACGTTGATAATGCTAGGTTCCTTTCGGATAGCCCCCGGTGACGGAGCTTTGTCGAGAACCTCAACATCACTATCATCATCTGATGAGGAATCAATATGTATAAGCTGATTTTCCATCTGTCGACGGTACAATCTTTGTTCTTCCTCGACTGCCAGCCTGTCTGCGGCATTAATCTCACGCTCTGCGTCCTGCTGTTTCTTCAGCGACTCTCGGATGTCAGTGTCATCCGCCAGCCATGGTGGTAAAGGTTTCGGTGCATCGCCATCTTGTTGCTCTCTCTCGAAACCGCCGGCCATGTCGTCTTGCTCTTCGTTCGAAGGCTCTGGAGCTGAAGCTGAAGCCTCGACTTGCTTACTTGGCCCAGCTTCTTGGGTCTTCTTCTTTCCAAAGAGAGAAGAGCTCCAGTCGAGCTTTGGAAAAGGCAGTGGGCCATCGAACGGATTCTTCTTGTTTTCGACAGCAGAGACGAATTGCGGTTTCCGCTGTGGCTTCTCCTTCATCCTGGCCTTTGCCAGTACTGTCTGCATGTCTTCATCACTGTCACTATCGGCAGCGATATCACGCTCTTGACGCTTGGGTACGGCAGCACTCGCTCGGTTGTTGACGACATGAGCAATCATAGAACCCGCCTTTGCTGTAATGGGTTTTTGCGCCTCAACCGACTTTTGAGTCCAGGTAGGTGCCTCAATGGGGATATCTTCGAATTCATCATCGTTCTCTGACTCACGTCCAACTCCATGCTGGCTTTGTAGCGACATGGCAATTGCACGGTTAAGATCGTCCTCTTCTTCGGGGTTCAGAGCTTCTTGGGGTTCTTTAAAAAGGTCATCCGCATTTCCGAGATTGCCACCAACGAAAAGTGACTCCTCGGCATCGGCAGAGGATTCATTTTGATGACTGCTGTAGAGTTGCTGGCGGCGGGCTGCAATATCCCGAGCTGCTCGGTAGCTGGCGGTGTGTGAGGCTGGAGGCTTTGGCAGCCGGTTGAAGCCTTCGATTGGAACATCCTCGAAGTCCTCATCTTCATCCTCGTCGTCTTCCTTGGATTGATATTGAACCTGAATGGCATCCACGTCAATTGGCTTATGCGCCTCTCCAACATCCTTTTCTCTGCTAACAACACCCAACGCCCATCCTCCTTCTGCGCCGTCATTCTTTACAAGGATATATTCCCTGTTCTTTTCACCAGCCACCCGAGCGTTTACTCCAAGAGTCAGATCGGTACCAGTCATACCCACCTCGTACATGAGTCGTTGGGTCAGATGGTTTCGCTCTTTGACTCTGTCGATCTGAAATTTTGAAAAGGCCATGCGATCAGGGAACATCTCTTCCAACTGCTCCTTGCTCAGGCCCATTCTCAATCGACTTCTGAGTCTTGCTGCGTTCAGGATATTGTATCGATCTGGCGCCGGAAGGCTCTTGAAGAAGTCGCCGTCGAAGTCAATCTTACTAAAGTCGTATAGATTGATATCCTCTCCGGCGTGGAATTGTCGTGCATACTCTTCCAACTCCTCAACACTCATGATTCGTGGATCTTCGGGTTTGCCCATCGCTGCGATCCCACCTCCGTCGAGGTCGGGCAGATGGTAGGCATCTTGCTTCCGGAATGTTCTAGCCTTTTGTCTTTCCTTTTGAGAGAGGAGGGCCTCGTCGTCGTAAACAAGCTGACTGACGTCGGGAATTACTTCTTGCTGCTCATCTTCTCGGGCGGATATGTCGCGATCTCGGTCTCTGCGCCTGCGATCTTGATCCTCTTCTGCAATGCGCTGCATCTGCACGGCCAGCAGCTTACCAGCCGTTCGAACAGCATCCTCGCGACGACCCTCGCGTCTCCGCTTTCGATGCTGGATTGTCTGACGCTTGAGCACGGGAGCGCCGCCGTCGAAGACAAAGACTGGTTGAATGCCAAACCAGAGGAGCTTGCAAATGCGTCGAAAGAAGCCGACAACGTGCGAGTTGCGCAGGGCGTTTCCTTCTTTATCGCGCACAGCTTTGAGAAATTGGTAGATCCAGATCGAGGCATCAACGGCGAGGCGCTTGCGATTAAGAGTCGCGAGATTCGTGGGCCGAGCGCATGGCTGGACAACTGTCCAGAGGCCGTTCACACCCATGGCGGGCTAACCGTGAACCCGGCGAAGCCCGCAGTGTCTGTAGAGGCACGAGGCCTTGTACTCAAGGGTTACGCCCTCGTCCGATGAGAGTAATGATCATGGTCTAGCTGCACCTGATTGCGTAGGGCAAAACCAAGAATATTTGTGTAGTTGAGGAGAAATGAACGAGGAGAAATAGGCTGCAATTGGAGAAAGTTCACTCCTGCTTCCATAACGTCAGCGTGGAGCCGACTTATCGCCGGGAATGGCGCTAACAATTCCAGCTCCTGAAAATCAATGAACTTGACATTCCCCACGTCTTACTTTGATACACCAACAAATCTAAATCTACCATTACAGTCCTGACTACGCCTGAGATGGACAGCGAGGAGGCTCAACGGTACCTTACGAGCATTCTGAACAAGAACCTCCGCGTTTATACGTCAGATGGTCGGCTCTTTTGGGGCGCTTTGAAATGCACCGACGCTGTATGTTCGATACCCTACAGCTTGGTCAGAATTGCCCACAACTGACATGACGGTCTGAAGGATAAAAACATTGTGCTGGCTCACACATATGAATATCGACAACCGTCTACCAGAGAACGTGCCAAGGCAGCCGAGAAAACAGATGGCAATACAGTCAAGGTTGATATGACCTCCCGCTACCTGGGGCTAGTAGTTTTACCAGGACATCACATCGCAAAGATAGAAGTTGAGCAATTCGCTAGTCAGATGCGAAACGAAGCATTCATTTAATGGAATGAGTACAAACATAATATTAATGAATTAAAAATACAAAAAAGGCTACAGGAAAAGAAAGTATTGTACTCAACCAACCTTTTGCAACCCATCCAGCCTTAAGCTGTCCTCAACGCCTTGTACAACCAAGATCGCGTTCCCGTCGTCATTAATAATGTGAGAAGACTAGAGAGGATGCCTCCAAATCTCTCTCACACAGCCTGGCTTTCCTGTTCCCGTTTCAACACCATAACAATCACTCTCTATGCAGCGACAGCTTCTTGTGTGCGTCCGCGAGATTCGCCGTTCATGCCACCATCACTGTCCAAAATGGAGCCACGGGTGTCGTCTTCGTCCTCTTCCTCGTCGCTATCAAGATCACGGTCCCTAGCCGTCCAAGAGCTGCCGTCATTCAGGGGCACATCCTGGCCAGAGAGGTCATGCCCCTCACCCCGGGTGCGGATGTTGTTACGGCGGCGCTGAGACAATGTACGGGCTCGGGTCGAAAGCTTTGACGAAACAACGGCGTTGGAGGTGACCCAGTTAGTGAGGGCATCCTCACAGTCTTGAATAATGGCCTTGCTAGCCTCATATCCGTCATAGGCCTGGCGAGTCTCACCAGGCGTGACGGGGGTGTCATCGATGAGCTCAAGCAGATGTTTTCCATATCCAGCTATAATAGCAACCTTCTCGCAATGCTCACGCAGAGCATCAAATTGGTAGGTGTATGCGGCCTTGACCTTCTCGCGGGTGATGTTGGAAAGCTGGGCTTCGGCGACGAGGGATTCGGCCTCGGCGCGCACGAGTTCTTGTTCGAGGACGACAATCTTGGGAGAGTTGGGCTCCTTGTATTTGAGCTGAGCAATCTGATCGGTAATCTTCTGTTTGCCTGTCATCATTGTTAATAGCCTGCATGTGTATAGAAGCTTGGGCAATCCTTACGGTCACGGCTGGGCTGAACCGAAGCCTCAATGTTACGGATGCTCTTCATCGTAACTCGGTATTGATCGTATCGGTCGACGTATTGGTCCTCTAGCTCGCCAATCTCATACAGCAGGACGCCGAGCTTGTCGGTGACGTCAGAAACGTCCTCGTCACCAGCTTCGCCCCAGATGGACAGTTGTTGCTGTTAAAATTAGTCTCATGGTGCAGTGCTGGATCAGGGTTTGTCAACATACAGCTACTTCCATTCGCTCGCGAGCGACAGTCTCCAAGCTTCGCATCACGTTCTTCTCCATCTTGACCAACTGGGAGAGCTTCTTAGCCAAGTCGGGCCCGAAGGCGCCGCCGGCATTTCGTCGAAGAGCATGTCCTGTATGTCGAGAGTTCGTTAGTCTTGAGAGAGGCGGGGTGGTGTGCGTGTCAGCTTACCGAAGCTGCTTTTGAAGAGGCGGCCAGACTTTGTCGACGACGGAGGTGGCGGAGGGTTCTGTAATAGTCAGTTAGTTATTGAATCGCACTACGTTGTAATGTGATAATTGTCGATTTACACATACCTGGAGCTGAGAGGCAGTAGGCGCCCGAGTCTGGCGCATAGAATAAGTTCGATGCATTATGAATGAAGGTGATGGGTGATGGGTGATGCGACAATCAAGTGGTGGAGCTGAGCTGATGACAGGCAGGGAATAAGTAATGTCAGGTGGGGATTAACGTGGGTTGATGGACGGCTGCAGAGCTGAGAAGCAAGGATAAGATTTCGGGGGATGCGCAAGAAGAAATCGTGGCCGGGCTGCTGGGGACGTTATATGAGGGAAACCAAGAAACTGGGCAAGGCTTGGTTGGTGGTGTTGTTGCTGCGGAGAATGAGATCGTCACCTCTAGGAAGGTCGAGCTGAGAGCGACGTCATCCAAGCCCCACATGGTCAGAATTGGAACTGTATACAGGCGGGCGCTAATCTTTGTGTACTGAATACTCTCCGAAGCGATGAAATTATGGCGTAGATGAAGGTATATCTACCTTCCGTCAAGCGTGTCTCAGGTCGACGTCTTGCATTTTCTCTCCAAGACGGACGCCAAGAATTCCGTCTTGTGCATCCGGAGAAGCCCCCCTTGAACTGGCTGACCATCCCGGATGCGGTTCGTAACCATGAATCTTCGGGCAAGTACAGCGCTAGTAATTGTCTAAGATGAAGAATGACGATATTGAGGCACAATAAGGGTCAATGGGTGGGCGACGACTCTAAGGTAGAGCGATTCTCCAGCAGTTTCCAACTTGGACGATCAGTAGTATCAAGGGGCAACTATTAATGAGCATTGGGCCCCGAAGCCGCAAGGGCTCATCTCCACCTGTGTGGTTAGGTTTGTTCCGTGGTGTTGATGTCAGTCTTGAAACAGGGTCTTCTCCGAAGTTGATCAGACCTTGAAGGGGGATAGGCGATTTGATGAGGCTGAGCAATGTTGGGCTGGGTTTGAGTAGTCACTTGTGGTACTATATTTGATGACTACAGTACTAGGTAAGTTGGTGACTTTTCTCATTGATACATAAATAGTTATACGGCTTATATGGAAGTCAAAGCTGCCGTTTACTATTTTTTGGTTGTTTAGGCTTTTGTACATATTGTAGCGTAAAGCTTGATGATATTCTGGAGTAAGCTCAACTAACCGGCACTTCCGGCAGATGCCAACTGAGTTGAGCCATTCGCGTTAAAAGGACGAGGTACCCTCTTGGCTTACATACCTACCCAGTAGAGAGTATAAGAAACAAAAACTGCCAAGAGATAAAACCAAAGAAGATGGACCTTTGCGTTTGTGCTTTTCAGCTCCTTTTACATTTCTTCCCTTTACTCCTATCCGTTGGATCTATTTGTTTAGTCTGCATTGAATGGATCCATGACTATGAAGGAAGGGCATAGCTCACTAAGGAAATCAAAATCGATAACGATCATCACGTCTTGCGAACCACAATAGAAATCGATTGAACTATCAGACCCAATTCCATGGTGAGAAATAAGATTATAGGTAAATATGGACACTTACCTATTGTCGTATTCAGTTTCACATCGGATCCATTCGCCATTGTAAGAAACAGGGGAACCCGCCGGCTTAACCATCAATTATTCCCACTACGCTAAACTGAATCTGTGAGCGCGCTCCCCTGTCAAGTCCCCTGTCAAGTCCCCTCAACGCGTGTGTTTGAGACTCATTCATTCATTCATTTGTCTATTCATTTTCACTTCGACACAATTTCAACGACAACAAAATCGTCGCCAAACACCGGAGCCCGATTGTGCTGGCCGGTCGCATATATATAATACCGTGCAGCCTCTGTTTCTTTCAATGAGCCGACCTTAATCGCACCCTCTTATTACGACTGCTCGTCTTGCGTTAATCTGTCCACACGCGTTTCTCAGGTTACCTAGGCAAACTCGTGTTGTTCCCTTTCCATCATATCTACAAAGGTGCAACCCACACACAGCAAAAACAAACCTGCAGTTCTACATCGGCCTTTCTTTCAATTTCGCTCTCTTTATCATCAAGCTGCTTTTTCTTTGCAGAATGGTGGTAGCTGCTAGTTAAAGAGAGGGGCAATCCTAGAAAAACCTTGACAAAGAAAAGTACAGTACTTACCTTACCTTTCCTTACCTAAGTTCAAGGAAAAGGCAAAGTAGTCAGCCGCAATCATGACTTCCACCCACATCGACATAAGGAAGGCCGATACCATCGACTTAACCTTGGAGGACAGCGATTCGGATTATCTGCGAAATTCGCCGCCGCCTCTCATTCGCGCAAGTATAACTAGCAATACTACTACGCAGGCGCGATTCACTCCAACCCTTCCGGCTGATCGTCCATCATCCACCCACACGCCAGTCAGCCCGCCAAAGGTGAATCGATCTACCATTTCCATCACGAGCCAAGAAAAGCAGCCGTCGTCAGAACCTCAACATCAAGTGCCCTCGCTACCTGTCAAGCTGGGACAAAAGGTGACTACGATAACTGCTAGCTTTGATGATGCTCAAAGCATGGCAAGGTTGTCTGGTGTGACAGCCTCCAACTTGGCATCCCGCCAGGTGACGCCAACACTTGAAAAAGATGTTGCCAAAACAACACAACAGCCCAAGGCTACGCCTCCCAAATATCAAACGCCTCGGAAACCAGAGTGGGATGTCGCTGCCATTGCTCAAAAGTTGACCGAGTTTCGCCAAGATATTAAGGACGGCCACAATCGCATGACCTCCTATATCATCGAGTCGACAAAGCCTACCGAGCGTCGTGTTCTCACGGGCGAGAGTCTCTTTGCCAGTCTCAGCAGCAAACCTGTGCCGGCCAAGAAGGGGGAAACCATGAGAATCAAATCAAAAGTATTTGGGCCCAAAACATATCACGCATATTGATACTAATATTCTTCCACAGGAGCACACCAAATTGAAGAACAACAAGCGTGAGGATCACTACAACATCGTGCGCATTCAAACCGATGAAGAGCGTGTTCCGCGATATCGCTTCCATCATGTGGAAATCAAAAAGAACATTCTTACCCCCAACACAATGCTGACCTTTGTACCCCACCTGAGGGATCTTGGACCCGCGGAAGAGTACAAGTATAACGTCTGGTTACAAGAGTTGGAGGACATCGACCGCAAATCAGGATTCAAACCCATGAGCCGCGAGGAAAAAGTACGCATAACAATCCGCTCAGAATATGTCTCAACCGTCTCACTCTACCTCGAAAACTGGCTTAACAAACTCTCACTTCCCGGCTGCAACAAATCGACCCTTATTCGTTACATGACAAGTCGAGAACCCGACGATGCAATCACGCCTAGGCAAAAATCAGACATTCTTAATTCCCATCGCCAGGCTGAATCGACCACGCCACCCGAGGCCAACAGGGCCGCCGAAATGTTTACAGAAGCATTTCATCGCGTGTTTCACAAAGGACAGCCTCCAATTAAACAGATTGAGCTTCGAGATGTTCTTTACTTGGATGAATCAGTTGACAGCGTCATGGACTCCAAGCCCACAGCAAAGGATGGCTCTGGTACCCAGAACGAGAATGAATTCGAGCTTGTCGAGTATGAATTGGGAACTTATTCCATTCTCGGTTGTCTTATCTGTTTCAGCCACTCCTGCGAGCACGGAGAATACGATGCACAAAACTGCAAACGCACTCTTTCCATCCTACCTCGCCTATCGGACACTTTGAAGCGACGACGGCTCATTCCCTCCGATGGGATTAACATGGTCAATGGACATGCCCCAACGTCCCAACCTTGTAAGCGGAATTGCTATCGTTTATCACCTCGGCCCGTTGCAGAGTCGGTTCAGCAGCCTTGGACCGACCAAGATCGCCTTGTCCTACGATCTACGGTAGCGACAGCCGACCACAGTCGCGTCAAGAGAGACCCCTTCTGTCTGGTAGCTCACCTCCTTGACCGTGATTGTAGCGATGTTTTCAACGAGTACGAACGGTTGAATATTTCTCTGCCTCGGCCTGAATCGGCCAACAAGACACATATCCGAACCGTAAACTGGTACGATCGCTTTAAAAAGGCACTCATCGGCGACTGGGAAAGTCACACGAACACTCAAGAGCACCAAAAGCGTGAGCTTTCTGAGCCTTGCTCACACGAAGGTCCATGTACCTTGGAAAGCTGCATTTGCGTCCAGCATGGTGTGCTATGCGAAAAGTTTTGCGGTTGCACCGTAGAGACTTGCGCCTACAAATTCACTGGTTGTGCCTGTCATTCACAGGGCAAAACATGCCTCCCAAAGCAGAGGGATAGGCCATGCATTTGCGTACAGTTGAATCGCGAGTGCGACCCAGATGTCTGCGGTAAATGCGGTGTGCTTGAAAGAGCCGATCCTGAGAATGCCGAGGATGAAGTTCTTCATTCTACTGGCTGTCAAAACTGTTCGTTGCAGCGTAATCAACCCAAGGCTCTCGCTCTAGGTCAGAGCCAGCTCGAAGGAGTTGGATATGGACTCTTTACTGTCGAGCCTATTGCTCAAGATGATTTTATAATCGAGTATGTCGGCGAACTTATTACCCACGATGAGGGAGTCCGACGAGAAGCCAGACGTGGCGATGTGTTTGACGAAGAATCCAACATCTCATATGTCTTCACTCTTCTAGATTGGGAGGGCATTTGGGTGGATGCCGCCACCTATGGTAACTTGAGTCGTTACATCAACCACGCATCAGAGAGCGACAAACGCGGATGCAACATCACGCCTCGGATCCTCTATGTCAATGGTGAATATCGTATCAAGTTTACAGCCATGCGTGACATCGAAGCTGGAGAGGAACTGTTTTTCAACTACGGCGAGAACTTCCCCAACCTGACCAAGAAGCTCCTCGACCATAAGGTGGGAGGGAAGTCTGACCAGGCCAAAAAGCGAGCGCGTCGTCCAAATCGCGCTGACGGAGAGGGAGTGGCCCGAAAAGCTCCCAAGACGGACAAGAAGAAGCCGGCCAAGGGCAAAAAGGGAGCTCGGGTAGCTTTGGATGATGAAGACGTTGCAATGGCGGATGCGCTTGGTTTTGTCCCAAAACCAGCACGCAAGCGCAAGAAGGGTCCATTCGAGGAGGACTCAGAAGAAGAGGAATATCATCCGACTGGGACAGATGCAACGGGATCTCGGCAAGAAACACCATCAGATGGTGAATCCGATTTTGGTACGGGCAAGTCGTCGGCAGCCAGACTGCGAAAACGAGCACGACAGCACGGGAAATCAGTGGCCACGGATCAGGTTGGTAAACCCCGAGGGGATCCCAAGACACGAGGCAAAAGAGGAGGGGCCAGACCCGGAAGTGGACGGCCTAGAAAGTATCCACGAACGGCGCCAAAGCCTACTTCTGCTCCAACTCCCGAGCAACTGACAACGTCGGTTTCAGAAGAGCATGACGAGCATGAGCAACGTCAAGCTGTGGTGTCGGATGTGGTCGAACCAGTCGTGACGGCGCTTGGGCTGCAGCGGCCTCAGGCAATGGAAGTCGACAACAGTATGGAAGACGTTGATTACACAGGGGAGCGCGAGGAAGACTCAATATTTCAAAATCAACTAGAAGAGGATTATGATGACGAGGACCAGGATGTGGTGGTTCGTAAACGTATTGACCGAGGAGCGCGGAATCGACGTCCCACCGCCAAATTGAGAGATGATGGGGGGTGGATGAGTGCCAGTCAATAGGTACTATAACCCAGAAAGATTGGAGCCAGGGGTGATGGAAACCTTTGCTTCATTGTAAGATAAGTGAGGGATACTAGGTGCCTATTTATGCTTGCTCAAACCAATGGGTAAATGACTTGAAGGACACAGAGCACAGAGAGGGAAAGGCCTGGGATATAGATGGTGGGGGAAATGGTGGGAATTCATAGCTGAGTTTTTGTTTGTGTGAAATCAACTATAGTAGATAGTTGCTAATTACGCTCGTATATAAGCACGAGTTATGATTACGTTTTTAAATGCTTTATCATGATTTCTTAAGTCTGGAGAACGCCTGTTATCATGATTGAAATACATACCTGTCTGCCTGTATAAATAATATGTATTTATGTCTTCATACATAAGTGGCTTGTCATGCTTGTGCAGATCTAGGCACGTTCGTTAATCACTTATGAAGCTTGGGCCCCACTACTAGCGGCCTGTAGTTTGCAGCCACAAGCGATGACGTTGTCGATTCGAAAGAGGGAAGCGGCGTTACATAGCTGGCGCACGACAGCTTTCCCAGCTTTCCAGGTTCAACTGACCACCTTTTCCTTCCTCCTACAAATACGAAGACCTCGCAACGAGAAGCCTCTTTTTTCTCCTTACAAACATAAGCTCACTTTCTCTTTACTCTTGAATCTCGACTCTTTTATTACCAACAAAAGCTCCCTCTTGAGCTCCTCAATTCTCGCTAACGAAACACTTTTTGCTGTTTACCCCTCGTCAGCTTCCGCCGTCACCATGACGCTCTACTACACTCTTGTATGCCACTGTTCAGAGCCGAAATCCATGCAATTGTTGCGAAACAAAGAGTCGCTAACATTCTCGGCCAGGTCTTTGCACTTCTCGTCTTCGAGATGGGCCTGTTCATGCTCCTCATCGTACCGATGCCATTTAACGTCAAGCGCAAGATCTTCACGTGCGTCAACATATGCCTGTGTCTACCTCTAAGCTGCAAGCTAACAATGACCCAAGCTTCATCTCCGAGAGCCCTGTCGTTGCAAAGATTCAGTACTGGATGAAGATCACCTTCATCTTCATTCTGATCCTCTTTGTTGACAGCGTTAACCGAGTCTACCGTGTCCAGCTCGAGCTTGCCGCCGCCTCCGAACAGAGCAAGCAGGGAGGGTATGTCTGCCCCACTACTCCTCCAAGCCAAACATGTGTGGACATTTCGCTAACCACTTCGCTAATTACAGTGCTGCCGTCATGGGTCACGAACGCCTCGAAGTCCAAGCCCGCAAGTTCTACTCTCAGCGCAACATGTACCTTTGCGGCTTCACCCTCTTCCTGTCGCTCATTCTTAACCGCACCTACGTTATGATCCTCGAGGTGATGCGTCTTGAGGACCAGGTCCGCTCTTACGAGGGTACCAAGAGTGACACCAAGGAAGCCGAGAAGCTTGCCGTCGCTGGAAAGCCCGGTGAGGTCGCCCGTCTCCGAAAGGAGCTCGAGAAGAAGGAGCAGGACCTCCAGACCCTCAGGAAGCAAAGCGAGCAGCTCCACAAGAGCTACGATGAGCTCAGCGACAAGTACGCTGCTACCCAACAGACTGGTGAGGGCAGGAAGGGCATCTAAGGCGTATATCCTGTCTGATACGCTGTTATCCCTCCTAAAAAAGAAATTCGCCCATACATACGATCGACACTTGATCTACTGTCGACTCTGTTGAGCGGGGAAATAGAAGCCAAGTCTGCACCTATCAGGGACACAAATAATCACAGACCTCACGTCACACAAAGCAGAAGATGTAAAATAGTGGATATAACGGTTACGGGGTCAATCACCGGCGCAAAGTTGGCGGTCGAACGAGTACAGCACGACACGACCGACTATTTGAGATTGTATTTAAATTTCCATATGTATAGAGTCGTGATATGGGATGATGGGTGTCTTGTTCTTTGATAACGAGCTCTAACATTCAAAGAGCTTGACATATCCAATACATCATTATTCCGACTTTCAAGTCTGTCGTTGTTTCTGTCATGACCGTTGTGACCGTAACTTGTGAAGACACTTTTTGCCATGTCCCTATTACAAACCAAATAAATAATACCTTAGAACATATTTCAAAAATATCAGAAGATACTTAGAAGATACTTTAAAGAAAAAAAAACTTTTATGAAGCTATATATATACACCTTAATAAATAATAAAATATAGTAATTACTTTTAAAGGTTTCTTATATGTTAGTATAAGTTTATTTTGTTATTATTACTATAGTAAAGTCTAGGCCTTGTCTATATTACCTCGGGCGTAGTGTAACTGCCATCGCGCACCGTGCGACTTGAGGTACATCTTACTATCGCGTCGCGTCTACTTACACTCTTCAACTTCTCCCTTGCAAGTTTGATCGTCTATGTCTAACTCACGAATCTTGCAGAGAATCTCAATACAATCGATTAATCTCATTTCTTCAACCCTCTATAACACGCGCTTTAGTTATACTCTACATAAAGGAAACATGGCGTCCTCATCTGCCGATAAAATCACCATTGACAAGTTCAAGCAACTGCTCGATCAGTATCCAGTTTTGATTGAGAAAATTTCAGATTTGAAGAGTGGTAAGTCCATTTCCATAGACTCACCTTGTTTTAGCACTCTGTTTGAAACTATACTAAAAGTTATGATGAATATAGTCAAAGACGGCCAGAGGACACTGCAAGAACTTGACGAGTATCGATACAATGATGCTCTAGATACTTTCGGCTCCAAGCAAGCTCATCCAATGAAGCTTGAAGATATCAAGAAGCTTGTCGAGTGGAAATTGTAAGTCCGCGCCCTAGTCTTAATATCAGATTATCTACTAATACCTGATCAGACGCCACGGAAAGTTCAGGCCAACATTGATGAAGCTGGTATCTTCCAATGACCCTGCTGATGCCCAAGACGTCATACAGCAAGCGCTTGAAACCTATAACAAGAACGCCGATATTGAGGCGACCCTCGGTGTGTTGACCAAGCTTAAAGGCATTGGCCCTGCGACTGCATCCTTGCTCCTAGCTGTTCACGATCCGAGTCGGGTCATCTTCTTCGCCGATGAGGCTTTCTGGTGGTTATGCTGTGACGGAAAACAAAGCCCCATCAAGTACAATGCCAAGGAATACCGTACGCTCTGCTCCAAAGTCGATGATCTACGGGATAGGCTTGGTGTGCAAGCAAGTGATGTGGAGAAAGTTGCATATGTATTGATGAAGCAGCCGGGTCAACCGGAGCCATGGCATGATGTGACGCCGGTAAAGAAAGCGAAACAGAAGACATCTGCAACAATGACGACCAAACGGAAGCCTAATCCAACAGCTGAAAAGGTCGATAATGTAACCCAACAAGAGCCTTCCCTTCGTCGATCAAAGCGTGTCAAGGCCTAGATCTGCAGAGTGGCGTTTACAACTCGAGAACAATTCTCAGCTTTATGCACATATTCCTGCGGTTCCAGACTGTCAGACCCAACCATCAAGTGGCGCACATGATCATTGTGCGATAATACATACAGCGTCAGACAGTACATCGAAAAGATAAACCCACAGGACCGGGTACGCGGCCCGTGATAGCGACCAACACCCGAAGAATAACAACTTCACAACCGAAGAACTTCCGCATGACGACAAACCCTCAAGACGAATCCAATGGCTTAATAACCACAGAAGCCACCGTGAGGAGTCATTCTCAGCTACTGAGCGTTGAAACGGGCTATGCAGACAGCGACTATAAAGCAACCATATGCCTCACACGACTTCAGCATGTTGGGCCTCCCTCCTCCCTAGAGACGGCTGAAATTTCACCATTCTCAAACAATCGACCTCACTTGATTCATTTTCACTCCCGTACATCTGAAAATAAGCTGGCCTGAGTAGTGCAACACAACTTACTGTTCCCTGTACCCTATCGACCTTCTCAGATCCAAATCATGGTACCAAAAGGCCGTTACCATGGCCCTTCGAGTAGTATGTTTGCTCAGACTACTGAGCCCATACCTCTCCCGGCTCGCTTTGCGCGGATCAAAAAATGCCTGATTGAAGGCAAACAAGACCAGATCAAGGACTCTTGGACGAGATTGCTGGCCAGGTTGAAGGCGGAAATCGACATTATCGCTAAGGCAGGCCCGGATATTTACCCTTCGATTGACTTTGATGACCTCAAGAAATCGTCAGTCACGGATGGATTCTCCTCAAGGCTCAAGGAACGCGGTGTCGCGGTTGTACGAAATGTTGTTCCCCGTGATGTAGCCCTCCAATGGAAAGCGGAAACAGATGCGCACTTGGAAGATCCTCGAGCTCGACGACTTCCCACACATGATCCGCACCTGTATGGCATATACTGGTCTCCTGCGCAGATCAAAGCTAGAGCCCACAAGAACATCATCTCTACCCAACGCTACTTGATGAATCTGTGGCACTCATCCGACCCAGAAGCCCTCGTTAGCCCCAACTTCCCCGTCAGCTATGCCGATCGCATGAGGATCAGAAAACCCGAGGACGAGACATGTTCTCTCAGCGTCTACGTCGACGGTGGAAGCGTAGAGCGTTGGGAACCTGACGGCTACGGTTCAGCAGCTACTTATAAACCCATCTGGGATGGTCACTGGGAAGACTGGGATCCGTGGGAAAGCAGCACCCGGCTGAAAGTGACGAGTGATTTGTACAACGGCGATGGATCGTGCAGTATGTTCCGCATGTTTCAAGGCTGGGTTGCTCTAAGTGATCTCCCCTTTGGTCAGGGCACTCTTCTTTTGTGTCCCATGATTCGACTTACGACCGCATACCTTCTCCTCCGACCCTTTTTTGTGCCTACAGAACCCTCATCATCCGATCCCGAGTTTCTTTCCCCCGACAACTGGAATCTTGAGGAGCCACCTTCATCTGTGATACAAGGTGCATTACCTTCTTACCCCCAAGAGCTTAACGAAGCCCTACATCCTCACCTACAACTCAACCGCAGTATGATCCCTATACCTAAACTAGACCCAGGAGACTACCTCGTCTGGCACTGCGATACTGTTTACGCCCTTGACCGTCTTCGTCGCCCAGACGTCCCTGCCACGACAATTCTCTATCTTCCCGCATGCCCCTTGACTCAGACGAATGCGCTTTATCTCGCTCACCAGCGCAAAGGGTTCCTTCTCGGAGAAGCAGGTCCTGACTTTACTGGGGCTCCTCCTGGTGATGTTACAGAAGGAGGGGAGCAGGCTGTACGAGAGGTTGGCGAGGCCGGTGGTGTAGATGCCATGCGTGCAATGGGACTTTTACCCTGGGATGAGGATGAGGCTCATGATGATCATGAATACGCAGTTTTAGAAATGGCAAATAGTGTATTGTTTCCAGAAAAATACGATACAGGCTATTGATACGGAGTAATACAAAGTAGCTATTTTTTATATTACCTCTAAAGACTATTTATCTAACTTACACCTTCTGTACTATATAGTTCTAGTTATAGAACTCCTTAGCAAACCTTGTTGTTCACTCTGATTATAGATATTCAATTTTGTTTCGATACACAAGAGTCAAAGCCATTTATCAGATACAACATCAAACCAACCAGTGGTCCTCAACCTCTCCTACAAGATTCCACAGCTTGTCAAAGACATTGCTAGCATCATATTGCTTCTTCAGCGCCCTCAAACGCTTCGAATTAGCGCCAAATGCATCCTCGGCCGAGATGGTATCAGTGCTGACATAGTTGATATAGTGCCCAATTCCGTCTGCCATAGATGCATCATTGTATCCCAGCCCGCGAACTCCCTTCTGGTACTTGCGGTTGAAGTTACGAATCTTGGTATCCAGGTTCTCATCCGAATACTTATAGATGACTCCTACGTTGTAGTAGTTGCCTCGCGAGTTGAATGCAGTCGACTGGATAGGGATCGTCTTGATCTTGTTCTGTGGGATGCATTCCAAGAGGACCATGCTGCCCTTGATGTCTGGCGTGGCATCGACAAATTCATTGAAACGATCGCGAATCGCCTCAGCAGTTGACATCTTTATGGGGAGAGTGAAATTACTTCCGCCAAACAGGTACCGACTCCCTGGGCCGAACGTATCATCTGCGCCTTGGTTGATGGCGGGATATGGCATAGGCCCGACTTGCTTCATCAGGGCCTCAAGCTTTAACATAGGAGCAAAGTACTTTGGGCCCTCCTCTGCAGGGTTGGCTCCAACATGGGCCATTTGCACCATTATTACAGGAGGTCTGGGCGCCTCTGGATCTGGGCCAGGAGGGGCGTGAGTGAAGCCGGCGAGGAAGATCTGTCTGCCATCGTTCGTCTCTCCCCATCTGTTGAGGAAATCGACCACAGCTGGAAGATTGTTCGGAGGCAAAATAGCAAGACCGCCCCATATATCTCCTTGTGGGAATACCTTGCTGGTGAACTGAGTTACCACGCCAAAGCTGCTTCCAGCACCTCGAAGGGCCCAGAAGAGGTCTGAGTTCTCCGACTCGGATGCAGTGACAATGGTACCATCTGCCAGCACGACTTGACACGAGATCAACTGGTCAATGGCCAAACCGTGAATGCCGGACAAAATACCATAGCCTCCATGCAGAATCAGTCCTCCAACGCCAGTGTGCGAGACTGTACCGCCTACTGTAGCCAGCCCATGAGGCCAAAGAGCATTATCGATATCTGACCAAAGACATCCTCCTCCAAAGCTGATGGTTTGAGCTTCAGTGTCCACCGAGACATCTCGCATGAGGGACAAGTCCAAAACCATTCCCTCGGGAGATGGGGCGCAGGAGGTTTGTGAGGTACTATGACCGCCGCCTTTGACATTAAACTTGATGCCATGTGAGGTTGCGTACTTGACTACAGCGCTGACTTCCTCGGCGGTTCTAGGTTGGGCTACAGCAGCCTGAAATATGGTAAGTTACGGTTCGATAGCATTGATATGATGGATTGTCTTACAGCGGGTTTGATACAGGTAAGGCTCCATCGTTCAAGGCTCTGCTCGAAGCCATCGTCTCCGGGAACTAAGAGTCTCCCCTTGACCAACTCGTTGCGCAATGAGGAAAATTTGCCGACTGTCATGATCTCAGAATATAAGGATGCAAGGTAAATTTGAATGATATGAACTGAATAGCATCGGATAGTATAGTCCTGCCATGCCCTTATATACTTGATTCGAGGCCACCCTACGTGGCTTCTTTCATCTCAGCACAAGGGGCTATGCATGGAAGGCCGCCGCATTAAGACGCGCATAACTCCCCATCTTGCTCTGTCTGGCTCTCTAAACGAGCTCGTGACATTAGATGCGGACTTTGATAGCGTGAGAAGCTGAAAGTAGACGGGGGCTTGGGCGTTCCAGTATAGCGCCATGTGGCTCTTTGGCGGTACGTGGCGTCGTTTGTTCTAGCGAGCTTTGACGTTTAGACGACACGAGGTATGCTCAACCTCCTAGACTTGACGGACGTTGCTACGACGATACCTTGAGGAAGAACACACATGGAATACTCTTATCTAAGACCTCCACTACTCAGGAGTTCAGGGGAAAGCACAGCATACTACAGGCACCTAACTAAAACTTCTATGAAGTTTAGAGTATCTAAATTTTATTCAACTGATAATTTTTAGAAACTAGATACCATAATGCGAAGTTCTTTTCATCTCATGATTCTATAATTACAAGTTTAAAATAAAGAGAGGATATATAAGTTAGGCCTCTATTGACCTAAAGTTTAATATACTGCCTTTTCCTAGAGTGCGTGCCAAAATGTGATGGACAGTTAATATTCTCATATAATGAATGATTGGTTCCCTTTCGTGATGGCGGTGGCGATACCTGTAACCTAGCTGTAACCTGTAAAGTTACACTGGGATTACTACATGGTCGACTTTTACGTGAATGGATCATGATACTTGAAGAAAATCAATATTTAAACCAAGTCTATGCAATTATCTTTCTTTCTTAATAGTACTGGCCAGCAATGATACAATGCTCTCTTGACCTCGGCTTATAGTCTAAGTCAAGGTGAAGATCCTCACCAGGATCAATTTTTAGAACGGTCGAGACCCTGACAGCGGCTAACAACGTAACCAACGGGAAAAAAGTTCAAAAAATCCCATTAATAGATAACGGTGAGTCCGAAAGGGTGATAGTCAAAAACATAAAGGGTGACCCCTCCGTTTTGTAATATTTTACGGTTTTTTTTGCTGCATTGCATGCAAACAAATCCCCATTCCCTCTTACAACTCTCCAACACCGCCCAAACTTTCTAATCTCCCTTCACACCATCTTTCAGCCTCACTACCAAGCCAAACCAAATCAAACCGCAAAAATGGGTAACGTAAGATTAGGATCTTTGGGAATAGCATTCATATAATGTGTTGGTTGTGCTGACTGAACTCAAATATAGGGTGCTAAGGCTCAACAGAAGCGCGAGCGCGCTGCTAAGGACAAGAACACTGCCAAGTCGCAGCTCAAGGTGGTAAGTTGAACAGTTTACGCTCTCTCTCTCTTCTCTTGTATCGTGCGCTAACATTTCTGGGGGGATAGAACCAGCAGGCTTGCGACATTCAGTGCCAGATCTGCAAATCTACCTTTCTCAAGACCACAAAGGGCCCTGCGTATGTCCTCCGAATCCTCCCATGTCTCTTTACTGTCTAACACTCACCCTCTTCCAGTCTGACCGAGCATGCCGCCAACAAGCACAGCAAGACCCTCGCCGAGTGCTTCCCTACCTACCAGCAGCAGTAGACCAGACTCGAGGCAGATCTGACGGCATCGTACGAGATAAAACATAGAGAAAAACACGAAAGGATGAAAAATATGGAAGCATTTAGTAAAGCGAGGCGTACTGCGGCGTAATAGCCCTAGACGAGAGACCACGGGGAGACGGGACGGAATGACTGCGACGGGACTCACGATGGGAATATTTACATGGTTCTTTTTCTTCTTCTTTGATTTGCCTACTACAAGTATCTTCCAGTGTCTGCCCTCTGCCTTAATGAGCCTCCACAGCCTGGGGAGGCGTCTCAACCGCTGCCGCCGTAGCCTCCTTTTGCTGCTTCACCCTGGCCTGCTCCTCGCGGATAGAAGCCAGAATATCCGGATACCACCGCTCGCCAACGTCAGGATGGCTCTTAACGCGGTTCCGCAGCGTCGCCTCACCCAACGTCTTTGAGGCACCGCCCGCGCGAAACGTAAACTCTACATCGTCGATGCGTCCTCCGTTGCGCTCTATGATCCTGCGCCGCTGCTCCCTCACCTCGTCGGGCACGCGGCCCACGCCCACCTTTTCCAAGTCGTCGAATTCAGCGCTCATACGCACGCCTTGGAAGAAGGGGATGGAGAAGCGCGCGCCTGAGCCAGCGGCGGGGGAGAGAACCCGGTGTGTCGTCGACACGCATACACCCTGCGTAAGCGCCTCGAGGCCCTGTCCGATGGCTACGACGAGTGTACCTGGGATGGGCTCGCAGTCTATCCACTCGCCGCGCACGTTCTGCACCTGGAGACCCCTGTGCGACGTCGCTTGTAGCAAATAGCTCGAGAGCATGCTGTCCTTGTGAGGGCCTACGCCCTGGCCCTGCACGTCGCCCTGGATCCCGAGCTCTTGGGCATCGGGATACTTTACAATCTTGAGCTTGTGCTGCTGGTCCTCGTCAAAGTACTTGTTGAAGGCATCGCTGGGGAGCTCGATTGCCTCGGCGATGAGGGATGTAAAGTCGATAGAGATCTTGCCCATGCGTTCCATGTACTCCGTGTATGTCTTGCGAAAGCCGGGTAGCGAGTCCTCGGCTGGCCATTGGTTAGGCGCCAGTAAGTTTCGATACAGAGGCGATCCTGGCTCAGGGATGGGATGCTCTGTAGAGAGATCAATTTGCTCCCGATGATCGATTTCCCCAGCTGTGATCTCGGCAGATAAACGTGAGTAGCCAAGGAACGAGGGGGCATTCTTCATTTCAATTTTGAGTCTAGTAAGGTGAGCATATGAATAATGAATATAGTTGTAACAGCTCTTAACTCACTTCTTTTCCTCGGGAATGTCAAAGAATCCTTTGCCGAGTTCAATAACCCTTTGAAACAGCTCATCCGAGATGCCAACATTCTTGAGATAGAGGAAACCAACTTCCATCAACGCATGACGAAGATCTTGGAGAAACTGAGGCTTCGTAGCTGGATCCCTAGCCGCAGCCAGATCCAAGATTGGAATAGACGTGAACGACATTCTTAATAGTAGGAAGAATAATCAGATTCGAGATTTGAAAGTGATGACTGACAATTTATTCAAGTATAACTTGGTACTTCCGCGACTATGTCCAATGCCATCACCTCATCATGCAATGGCGCGATTGGTCCACAACGATACACCTACCAAGACCTTTTCTTCGTCTCCAAATCCCCCGCATTCGCAACGGCCAACAACCGATATGCCTAGGTAGGTAGTTTTAGGTGCTACTAGTACCCTTGGGCAATTCTATCTTAGATGCGCCAACAACAATAATGCAGCATAAAAGAATTCTGGACCTTATTACCTTTATAATAGCAGGCAACTTTAGAGACACTAGTGCCAATCATGGCCCTTTCGAGCCTCTCGTTATGCCCACAAGGGTCTGTTCAAACCTTGGAGACATACGACTCACACGCCTATGTTTCCACAGATAAATCCAGTGCCGTCTGTATAAGACGATGACTCGTGGACAAAGGGCGGCAAGAACAAAAAATAATAATAATAATAAACGCAACAAAAAAGTAAAAAGAGAAAAACAAGAAGAATAAGAAGAATAAGA